>CM038795.1:170585404-170830537 GCA_021764765.1 Vicia sativa
CTGCGATTCTGTATAGTCCTATTCTTTCTTTCCTGACCCCGTTTGTTGAGGTGTTATAGGAGAAGAAAACTCATGATTGATTCCCTACGGAAGCGAATTCATCAAACTTCTTATTCTCAATTCCTTTCCATGATCACTTCTTATTACGACAATACGACTTTCATTCTCTCTTTGAAGTCTTTTGCATAACTCTTTAAAGACATCGAACACATCATATTTTTCTTTGATGAAGTTTATCCGGATCGTCTGGAGAAGTCATCCACAACAACGTAAGCATATCTTTTTCCACCAAGGCTTTCAACTTTGCATGGGCCCCATCAAGTCCATGTGCGCGGACTCAAGCCGCTTTAGAAGTGGTCGGATGTCTAGACATTGGGTGTGACATTACGGTTTGCTTTCAACGGCACTCACCACCGGACCCTTCCTTCATCATATAGGTCTTGGTATCCCTCACAGCGGCCTCCATAGTGATGATCTTTCATTCCTCGAGATCACGAGATGTCAAGTTTTTGATGCCACACACCTCCTTTTCATCTTTATGCATAGAGCACACGGAGGAAGAGGTTGGTGTTCTCGAGATACCCACATGTAGCAGGTTGTCCTTTGATCAGATCCTCTCATAACTACTTCTTGTTTATCATTGATTACAAGACATTCGGACCTAGTGAAGTTGACTTTGAATCCCATATCACATAGGCGACTTATGCTTATGAGGTTAGCGATGAGCCTTTTACAATGACACTCCATTTAGATTTGGAACTCGGAGGCGGTCAAGTTTCCAACACCTTTGTTTCTCCTTGGCTCCATCCAAAAAGTAACAAAGCTGGTAGAATGAGGTTTGACATTATTCGATGAGTTTTATTCCATTCATATGCTTGGAACACCCTGTCAAAGTACCAATCTTCCTTGCGAGACACTCTAAGAGAAGTGTGAGCTATCAATCTGCTGATCCTCTTCTTCCACTTGCAGTGTAGGGTACCTTGATGTTCTTGGAGCAACATAGAAGTCGGTTTGGGTATCCATGTAGCCTATAGCGGAAGGGTTTATGTGAAACCTTCCACAATGGTGACATCTCCATCTTTGAAACTTCTTATTCATGTTTACGACCCCAATGTTGTGTCTGCTTTGACATTGGCTTATTAGATACATTCTTCTTCTGTTATCGTGAAATTTCTTTGCGCACATGCACTGAGCAGGGAACATTTCTGTTTTATGTTGTGCCATCGCTTTGACCTTGGTTTCCCATGCCTCTTCTTTTCTTGTCACTAACGGAGTTCCTTTTCATACACATATCCTAGACCATGCTTATTTCCGGCATTTTGTCAAGTGAAGAATTTCTTCAAACTGCTCGGTCCAGATGAGTCGGCATCTTGATGGACTTAGTCATATGATCAAGCTTGGAATTCAACACTATAATCTCCTTTGTTGAGATGACTTATAGTGATTGTATTTTCCTTCTTCTCGACTTCCACTTCACATTTACGCCTCGACTTCTCAATGTTTTTTTTTTCATTTCTTGACATACTTCACCACTCGATGCCAACTTCTTGAAGTATCGGCCAAGTTCTTCAAGGTCATTTCCTCATCACTAGAAGTCATTATCGGGATTACCACTTCCGGAAAGTGCGGTGACAAGTTTGGTTGATTCCTCTTGAGTCACTACTTGATTCACCATCGGACCAAATGTGATCGTTCCTCTCTTTGTTTCTTAAGAAAGGTAGGACATTCGGCCTAATATGACCATATCCTCACAACCATGATGTTGGTTTCTCTTGACTTCCTTTATCCTCGACTTGGATCTTCTGCTTTGGAGTCATAAGATGCGCAATGTCGGATGAAATGTCCTTGACATTGGACCTCGATTTGGATCAACCCCTCTTGATGAGTCTGTTGATGCCTTCCAAGCATAGCTATAACTTGGATATATTCTCTTCATCTTTGTGCATCCTTCTTGATTGGATACAAGTGCTTTATGCTCTTATTCTTTTTGTCCATGATTTCATGATTCCCGTCTCAAAGTCATAAGGATCGATAAGTTCTGACCTTCAAGGTCTGATGTCACAGGCCTCCTCTCTGGAGTCACTTTCATTTGCCAGACCTTTTGGGCAAGGATCGGGAATCTTTCTCACCGCACTTTTCGACATCTTTTCACCGGTGCTCTGAGGGTGTTGGCAATCTCAAAATATTCATGTGAAACTCATGAATAGTCTCATCTTCTTTCATCTTCGATTCTCAAATTTGGTAGTGAGCATCTGAAGTCTTAACAACTTCCTTTGGATGTCCCTCATGAGTGGTTTGAGAGTGTCCCGACATCCTTAGCTAGCTCACGTGATGATGCACTAGTCACGAGATGTTTCATCAATACCATTGAATAGGGCATTGATGCTTTGGGGTTCCCAGGCTAGCTCCTCTTCCTCTTTGCTCCATTCTTCCTCGGGGTTTCAAGGCAGTGGTCCCATCTTTCTCTAGCTTGGTGGGATGTCTCCATCCCAGCTATCGGCTGACTCTCAGCTTTGAATATCTAAGACCTCAAAAAGAGGTCATCGTGGTTTCCAGTAGTCATAATTAGATCCATCGTTATGGGTGGATCTGCCTCAAATCCTCCTTCATATCCATTATGCGAAACTATTATCCTAGATCTCACCCGAAATAACAGGCGGGGTACTTTCTACGGTCTAATTGGAACCTAGCGGCGGATCGTGATGTCCTGAGATATTTATGACACATATACGACACTCTGTTAACAATTTACAAAATAAATTCCAGCATGATAAAGACACAATAAGTTGTTTACGATTCGGTGTCTAACTACACCTACATACAGGGGCTACCAAGCCGGAAGAAATTCAATTAGTAGAATTAATTAGGGAATAAACCAACCGGTTTATCTCCTCATGAAACCTACCCAATGCAACTTCAATCTAGGTCCTACTTAGACTGAGTTCTACTCCTACACTCAGATCTTAGCGGTATCAGCCTATTGAATAATTGGTTGTGAGACGCATGAGTAGAAACATCTTGATTTTTTGGCTGGGCACAGTCAAGGGACAGACACTCAGTGGCTTCAGGAAGCTGGTGTTACAGACAGGTCCTGGTCCAGGGACATCAATTGATGAATTTGGCTCACTAAAGAGGACTAAATTACACAATACAATTGTTAAGTCTCTCCTAACAGTACAAGGAAGCCTTGTTGATTGTGAGGGTTGAATTCCTTTTATAGGCGCAGATCCACAGAACTTGAGTTTTGAGCTTCCATAAAAAGATAGCGAGTTCACTTAATTTAATCCTAAAAACATGGTCTTCAACAACAATTTAGGTTTAACTAAGATTAGCTACATGCCACGTGAACATGCATTCTGTGAGAAAACATAATATAAGCGACTCAACAAACATCTTGAAAAGTCTAGAAACTTGATTACTGAGGAACAAAATGTCTGAATGTCATAACATACATTATGACTAGGACCTATTCTAGAGGAGATTTCAGACTTCAGAACTTTAGCTTCGATTAAGCATCGCTTTAACATCCTTAGCAAGTAGGATTTATCTTCAATCTGAATGTCCATGATGATTATAGGCATATAACCTAGTTTACCAAAATTAGTATGACTTAAAACACTAACAAAATGTGATGATGTTTGAAGTGGATATAAGTCTTAAGAAAATGTGATGGAAATTTGAAGGCAGATATAAGTCTCTAGAAGGTTGAGGAGCCTAATGAGCGTGAACATAAATCTTAGTAAGTCTAGGAATCTCAAGTGTGCATGGATCGATGAAGATTTGAGTGAATATAAACCTTGAAATTTTGAAGGAATACGAGTGATCATAAACCTTAAGAAATCGTGATATTTGTGGTGAATATAAGTCTTTAGAATGGGATGGAATTTGGAAGATATAGGTCTCTAGAGTTTGGGGAGGGCACGGTGGAATTTTCACGTGGACATAAAGTCTTAAGAAATCTAATGGATCTCAGGTGGATATGGATGTGGAGAGTTTGAGTGAGTATAAGGCCTTGGATGTTACTGGAGAATGAGGTGAACATGACAGCAATGAAGTCGGTGATGTTTGAGTGGATATAAGTCTTTAGAATGTGATGGAGTTTGAGATATAAGTCTCAAAGGTTTGGGGAGGCACGGTGGGAGCTTGAGCGTGATATGGAGTGTTAATAAAATCTGGGCGGGATCTCAGGTGGACATAGATCTGAAGAAATTTGGAGTGGATATAGGCCTTGAGAGTTAGGAGAATCTGAGGTGTGCATAAACCATGGAAATGTGATGATGTTTGAGTGAATATGTGTGTTTAGAAATGTGATGGAATTTGAAATGAATATAAGTCTCTAGAAATTTGAGGAAAACCTAATGAAACTTGGCGTGAACATAAATCTTTATAAAATGGGGTGGAATCTCAAGTGAACATAGATCAAGGAAGAGTTGGAAGTTAATATAAACCTTAAGGATTTTGAAGAAATCAGTGAACACCTTAATAATTTTGATGATGTTTGGGTGAATATAAGTCTTTAGGAATGTGATGAAAGTTTGGAGGATATAAGTCTCTAGAGGTTTGGGGATGGTGGAACAGGCGTGGATATGAAGTCTTAATAAAGTGGGGTGGGATCTCAGGTGAACATGGATCTGAAGGAAATTGAGTGAATATAAACCTTAGAATTTTGAAGAAAACCAGTGAACATAAACCATGGAAATATGATGATATTTGGAGTGAATAAAAGTCTTTAGAAGATGTGATGGAATTTGGAATGAATAGAAGTCTCTGAGAAATTTGAGAGGCACGATGAAACATGAGCGTGAACATAAATCTTAATAAAGATGCGGGTGGATCTCAGTGAACATAGATCTGAAGAGATTTAAAGTGAATATAGGCCTTAAAATGTGATGATGTTTGGGTAGATATAAGTCTTTGGGAAATGTGATGAAATTTGAAAGAATATAAGTCTCGAGAAAATTTGAGGACACGTTAAACTTGGTGAACATAAGTCTTAATAAAATCTTGTGGATCTCGGGGTGGACATGGATGTGGAAGAAATTTGGAGTGGATATAGACCTTGGGAGTTTGAACAAATCTGGGTGAACATAAGGAATGTGATTGATGTTTGGGTGGATAGGTCTTCGGATATGTGATTGAATTTGGAATGGATATGTCTCTGGAAGTTTGGGAGGGCACAGTGGACTTCTTAGTGAACATAAATCTGAAATAAATCTGGGGTCTCAGGTGGACATGGATCTGGAGAATTTGGAGTGATATAAGCCTTAAGAGGATTTTTAAAGAATCTGAGGTGAACATAAACGTAAAGAAATGATGATGTTTGGGTGAATATAAGTCTTTAGAAGTGTGATGGAATTTGGAGATGAATATAAGTCTCTAAAGGTTGTGGAGAGCACGATGGAGCTTGATGTGAACATAAGTCTTAAGAAGATATGGCGGATCTCAAGTGGACATAAATCTGAAGGGATTTGAGTGAATATAAACCAAAATTACGTTAAATCTGAAGATATAACCTTTGAAAATGATGATATTTGAGTGAATATAAGTCTTAGAAGATGTGATGGAATTTGGAAGCAGATATAAGTCTCTAGAAAATTTGAGGAGAAACAATGAAGACTTGGCGTGAACATAAATCTTAATAAAATCTAGTGGAATCTCAAGGTGTGCATGGATCAGTGGAATTTGAGTGGATATAGACCCTAAGAGTTAGAGAGGAATGCAGGTGATCATAAACATTAAAGTGGGATGATGTTTGTGGTGAATATGGGTCTTTAGGAAATAGGATGAAATTTGAAGGATATAAGTCTCTAGAGATTTGAGAGCACAGCGAGTTTTACGGTGAACATAAAATCTTAAGAGAATCTAATGGATCTCGGTGAATATAGATGTAAGAGAATTTGGAGTAAATAAACCTTAAGATGTTACAGGAAATCTGAGGTGAACATAAACCTTAATAAATCTAATGATATTTGAGTGAATATAAGTCTTTAGGAAATGTGATGAAATTTGAATAGAATATAAGTCTCAAGAAAGTTTGAGAGAGCACAGTGAAACTTGGCGTGAATATAAATCTTAATAAAATCTGGGAATCTCAAGTGGACATGGATCTGAAGAAATTTGAGTGAATATAGGCCTTAAGGAGTTTTGAAGAAATCAGGTGTGCATAAACCATAAGAAATGTGATGATGTTTGAAGTGGATACGTGTGTTTAGATAATGTGATGAAATTTGGAATGAATATAGGTCTCTAGAGGTTGGGAGAACCTAATAAGACTTGGTGGACATAAATCTTTATAGAATCTGGAATCTCAGGTGAACATAGATGGAAGAGTTGGAGTTAATATAAACCTTAAAGAGTTTAGAGAAATCTGAGTGAACATAAACCTTAATAATTTTGATGATGTTTGCGGTGGATATAGAGTCTTTGGGAAGTGTGATGGAATTTGAAAGAATATAAGTCTCTAGAAAGTTTGAGGACACGATGGAACTTGGTGAATATAAATCTTAATAAAATCGGTGGAATCTCAAGGTGAACATGGATCACGGAAGAATGTGAGTGAATGAAACCTTAAGAATTTTTGAGAAGAACAAAGTGAACATAAACCATAAGAAATGTGTGATATTTGGAGTGAATAAAGTCTTTAGAAAATGTGATGAAATTTGGAATGAATAGAGTCTCTAGAAGGTTGGGAAAGACGATGGAACATGGCGTGAACATAAATCTTAATAAGATGGGGTGGAATCTCAAGTGGACATAGATCTGAGAGAAATTTAAAGTGGATATAGGCCTTAAGAATGTGATGTTTGGAGGAATATAAGTCTTTGGGAAATGTGATGAAATTTGAAAAGAATATAAGTCTGGAGAAAATTTGGGGAGGCACAGTGAGGGCTTGGCGTGGACATAAATCTTAATAGATCTTGTGGGATCTCAGGTGGACATGGATGTGAAGGAGTTTGAGTGAATATAGGCCAAGGAGTTTGGACAAATCTGAGGTGAACATAAAGCGTGGAAATGTGATGATGTTTGGAGTGGATATAAAGTCTTTCGAGATATGTGAGTGAATTTGGAGATGAATATATGTCTCTAGAAATTTGGGGAAAACACAGTGAAACTTGCGTGAACATAAATCTTAATAAAATGGGGTGGAATCTCAAGTGAGACATAGATCTGAGATAAATTTGAGTGAATATAAATAAGAAGATTTTTAAAATCTGAGTGAACATATTGTAAAAATGGTGATGTTTGAGTGAATATAAGTCTTTAGAAAATGTGATGGAATTTGAAATGAATATAAGTCTCTAAAGATTTGTGGAGGCACGGTGAAACTTGATGTGAACATAAATCTTGGAAAATACTGGGATCTCAGGTGGACATGAGTCAGAGAGGGTTTGGTGGATATAGGCCAAGGTTAGGTGGAATCTGGGTGAATATAAACTTTAAGAATATGGTGATATTTGGGGTGGATATAAGTCTTAAGAAAATGTGATGGAGATTTGAAGCGGATATAAGTCTCTAGAAAGGTTTGGGGAACCTAATGAAACTTGGCGTGAACATAAATCTTAATAAAATCTAGTGGATCTCAAGTGTACATAGATCGGGAAATTTGGAGTGAATATAAACCTTAAGAAATTAAAGGAGAATCACAGAAGTGATCATAAACCTTAAGAGTCATGATATTTGTAGTGAATATAAGTCTTTAGGAATGGATGAAATTTGAAGAGATATAAGTCTCTAGAGGTTTGAGGAGAGCACGTGAGGAGTTTTCGTGAACATAAATCTTAAGGAAATCTTGTGGATCTCAAGTGAGATATGGATGGAAGAGTTTGGAGTGAATATAGGCCAGGATGAGAATCTGAGGTGGACATAAAGCCTTAATGGATCTATTGATGTTTGGAGTGAATATAGGTCTTTGGAATG
The DNA here is from genome assembly GCA_021764765.1 of Vicia sativa. NCBI lineage: Eukaryota > Viridiplantae > Streptophyta > Magnoliopsida > Fabales > Fabaceae > Vicia > Vicia sativa. The sequence goes on from CM038795.1 coordinate 170,593,322, forward strand.
TGATGGAATTTGAAAGAATATATAGGTCTCAAGAGGTTTGGGAGGCACGGTGATTGAGCTGGCGTGGATATAGTCTTAATAGAATCTGGGTGGAATCTCAGGTGGACATGGATCACGAGAGGAGTTTGGGTGGATAGGCCTTAAGAGTTTTGAGAGAAATCTGAGTGTGCATAAACCATAAGAATATGATGATGTTTGGAGTGAATACATGTGTTTAGATAATGTGATGAAATTTAGAAATGAATATAAGTCTCTAGAAGATTTGAGGGACACCTAATGAAACTTGGTGTTCATAAATCTTTATAAAATCTGGTGGAATCTCAAGTGACATAGATCTGGAAGAATTTGAAGTTAATATAAACCTTAAGGGAGTTTGGAGAATCTGAGTGAACATAGACAGCTTAATGGTTTGATGATTTGGATTGAATATAAGTCTTTGGGAAATGTGATGAAATTTGAAAGGGATATGGAGTCTCTAGAGGTTTGGGGAGGAACACGGTGGAACTTGGCGTGGATATAAAGTCTTAATGAAGATGGGTGGGATCTCAGGTGAACATTGGTCTGAGAGAATTTGAGTGGATATAAAGCAGAAGGAGTTTTGAGAGAAGAACAAGGAGTGAGACATGAGCCATAAGAAATATGGTGACGTTTGGGTGGATAAAGTCTTTAGAAATGTGATGGAATTTGGAGATGGATAGGTCTCTGGAGGTTTGGGAGGCCTGATGGAGCATGGTGGACATAATCTTAGTAAAATGTGGTGGGATCTCAGGTGAACATGGATCACGAAGAATGTGAGTGAGATACAAGCCTTAAGAAGATTTTGAGAGGAAAGCAGGTGAACATAGGCCGTAAGGATTTGATGATATTTGGTGGAATATAAGTCTTTAGAATTGTGATGAATTTTGAGAATGATATAAGTCTCTAGAGGATTTGGGGAGGCACATTGAGACTTGACTGAGTGAGTTATAATTCATGAAGTCGTCTGTGCTCATACAGATGAGTGGTGTCAGGGATTGAGGTTATATTTGTGTAACTTGTTATTGTTCAAGGGTGTTACGTTGGTGATCTACAAGGATGATGTGACCTTGTGATTTTCTAGAATGGGGAGGCGAAAAGCGCAAGGGTAATTCTTAAGTTCGTGCTTGTCGTGAATGAAGGCATCTTTTCGTGTTTGCGTATGCCAGCATTGGAGTACTATCCTATTACAGTTATTTGGGTTTTGGTTTGTGTAACCATTTGTTGTTTTGTTTTAGGGATGGTGTCGGTGTTGTGTCGTGGGACTTTATGTTCTATCTTTGGTGACTCGTTTCCGAGGTGTCGATTTAGTCTGCGAATAATTTTATGGTTGAGGCGTTAGGATAGTATCGATCTTGTTTGTTTGGTTCTCGGGTGAACCGTTGTATGCGACTTGTTTAGTTGTTGGGTGTTAGTTGGTTTATCGAATGCATTGTATGGTCTTTGCATCTCGGCATGGTTGTTATTGTTTGGACGTTGTGGTTAGGAGATACCCTTATTTTGGTGTCGTGTTGTTTGATTGGCGGGAGGATTAGGTGGACAGATAAATGGGCATGTCGATTTATTCATTTTGGTCGAAGTTCGAGGACGAAAAGTTTATAAGTGGGGAGGTTGTAACACTGTTTTGATTAATATTATATTATTTAATATTTTAGACTTCCGATCGATATTTATTTTGTGCAGGAATATTTGTGTTAATTAATATATCTATTAATTTATCTGGCTGACGTTTTGTTGGGTCCGGTTTTATTACATTAGGTTCGGTAAAATATTATTCGGATCCAGATGTTTAATTCCCGAGATTATTTGAATTAATTGGATTAATGATATAATTATATAGGGAGTTATGGGGAGAATTTTGTTAGAATTGGGTTTCACCTATAACACTAGTAAGACACACCATAATACATTCCCATTGTTTTCTTTCCATTTTCTGCAACACAAAGCCAAATAGAAACTTGGAGAATAGAAAGGGGTTTTAGGTAGAAGAGCAAGATAAGAGCAATAAGAGGAGCAAGGTTGGTTTGTAGAATCATCAAGATCAATCAAAGCTTTCTAGGTAAAGTTTGATTTCTCTATCTCATATGATTAGGGTTTGATAGTATATTTTGGATTTGGGAAAATTGATAGGATAATTTATGAGTTTTGGTTGGTTGATTGTTGAAATGGTTTAGAAAAGTTGGATTAGGAGTAGAGATTATGGATGTTTGTTGCTAGTATTGTAGCATATGAAGCCATAGAATGAAAATGGAAAACTATAGCGATGTGATGAAAAAAACGAGAAAAATGAAATGCTAAAAGCCTTGGGGAAAAGTGAGAAAATTGTTGAGAGATGGTGGCATGGGGCGCCCACCTCCATGTATGGGGTGTGCGTCCCCTCATTGAGGCAACATACCTCCTTCCTTAAAACCCTTAGGGCGTCCGCCTCTTGTAGGTAAGGGGGGTGCAACAAAATTCATTTATTTTAACATGTTGTATAGTTCTGTTTTCGGATGTAGTTTCTGCATAATTTTGTAAATTAGTTTATGTTTCTTTCCATTTCCCCAATTCCATACACTACTAGTTAGTATTAATAAAATATAACTAGGACATAAGTTAGCCGATTAAATTTGGAACCCGATTATGTTCCGATTTTTTCGATTCAGTGGAATTCGACGAGACAGGTTGCTCCGATTCAACAAAATTGACGTGCTAGCTAAGTTCAGCGTGTAGAGCGTAGTGGTGAGGTTAGTTTTTAGAAATTACGAGTTTTCTGAGTTGACCCGAAATAGGCCAATTCACGGTTAAATTGATGGATTGCGTTTTAGTAGATTTAAAGACCGCATATGGACAATCGATTTCGATGTTGATAATTTTGATTAATCTGGGTTATTAAGAATGACTTTACGAGATTATTGATGTGTTGACTATTTTCCGTTTTAGAATTTGGTGAATTAATTGATAGTGATCGGTGTGAATAAACATAATGTTTGCGACGATTGTATTTATTAGTGAATACTTGTGATGTCGATCACGATGACATATGTCTTTGTACATGATGATGTGATGATTATATTGATGTTGTTAATAAATGCTTCCGTTATGAATGCATGACTTTTGCGATGATGAATTGTTTGGTGATGTTTGCATAATGCAAATATGATCGATGATATGTTTATTTGATGTGAATAAATGTGGCGGCGTGGACTTTATGTCAATTTGATGAGTGATGATGATGTGTTGTTGTGTTGTCTTTATTATTGAGTCACATACATTGCATTGGCGGCGGGGCTTTTACAGGGCTTTTATGTAAGTGTTCTAATTATGGACAAACAGGTACCACATACATATAGTCGTGTCTCATGGAGTCGATTATGTTTATGTTTGAGTTGTTTGGCGTTGGATTTTAATTGATGGATGATGTTGAATTACGATGATATATGATGCTTTGTTTGGTGATGATCTCTATGATGAACATAAAATGAATATAATTTGATAGTTTCATGATAACTAGGCGATGAATATAAATGATGAGTTTTGAGATGATGTAATTTTGTGAAATGCTTAATGCAAATGATGTGATGTTGCGGCGATGGGCTTTATGCCAAAAAGCGATGATGGGCTTTAGCCAATTTGTGATGATTTCGTTTATGTTGCTTATGTACTAGCATTGTTTGATGTTGTTGTTTGATGTGTTGATTAGTGATGTATTAACTTGTGATTTTGTACTTATTAATCTATACTCTTTACAATTGAAACTATATATATATATATATATTATCATGTACCTTTAATTATATGTTTTGGAGTATCTCCCCTTTATTTGTTTAGAAATTACCTTTATCTGGTAGCGTCTGGAGTTATGATGGCGGAGATTATAGCTGCTATTAGTTGAGTCGATTAGCCAAACTCAGTGCGTAGCATTGGGGAATAATTATGTTGTCTTGTTGTTGTTCTTTTGTTGTTTTCCTTTTGTAAATAAGAATCATACTTTATGAAATATGATTGGCTAAGGAGTTTAATAAAGGATGTTTTGATTTTATGAATCACTTTATGTTTTTGGAAACAATGCTATGTCAAAGTTTATGCTTTAAAACAAAATTTGTTTAAAGTGATTTGGTTTTGAAGATTATGATGCCTAAGTATTGGTTATGAAATTTTAAAGTTACTCTAATTTTGCATATAAAACCTTGATATTGAGATTGTTACATTAGTGGTATGGAGGCGGTCGGTCATCGGCGGAGTTATTAATGTGTTTAACCATTGTATACGACATGTGAAACAATGTCAAGTACTTCTTGTTTCTATTTGTTTGTCTGAGAGATGAGTTTGAAATAAGTGGGGAAAGTTTTGCTTCTTGGTGGCGCTTGTGGCTTGGAGATGGGGCCTCAGCGAGGTTGCTAGTGACAAAGTGTAAGTTGAAGATGTTGTTGTAGTTTGGTAAAGATGGTTTATGTCACCATCATGATTGTCGATATCTATTGACAAATTGAGGCAGTCATATAATCTCTTGTTGATGGTAGTCGGGTTATGATAGTTGAGGATGGACTTGTCTTTAACAATAGTGTATGGAAGGCGGATGGGTTAGCTGAGGAGGTGCATGGTTACTTGAGTTGTGAGGCTGATTTGGATTTGGTGAGAACAAGATTTTGGCGGCAGACTTCTTGTAGGATTCTTCGAGAGCATATGTGAAGATGTGAGTGAATTGGCCGTGATGCGGCGAGTGAAATGTTGATGGATTTGGTTTAAGGAATCTCGAGTGAACATAGATCACGAAGAAATTTGAAGTGAATATAAACCTTAAGAAATTACGAGAAATACAACGTGCACATAAAGTAAGAAATATAATGATGATATTTGAGTGAATATAAGTCTTTAGAAAATGTGATGAAATTTGAAATGAATATAAGTCTCTAGAAAATTTAAAGGCTGGTCGAGACTTGATGTGAATATAAATCTTAATAAAATGGGTGGGATCTCAGGTGAACATGGATCTGAGAGGAGTTTGAGTGGATATGGAATCTAAAGAGTTACGGAGAATCTGAGTGGACATAGGCAACCAAGAATGGGATGATGTTTGGAGTGGATATAAGTCTTTAGAGGAGTGTGATGAATTTGTAAAGGATACAGGTCTTTAGAGGTTTTGGGAGGCACGGTGGAACTTGGCGTGAACATAAGTCTTAATAAAGTCGGGTGGGATCTCAGGTGGACATGGATCACGAGGAGAATGTGGGTGGATATAAGCCTTAAGGAATTAAGGAGGAATTTGAGTGGACATTGGCATAATAAGTATGAGTGATATTTGGGTGGATATAATCCTTAGGAATGTGATGAAATTTGAAAGAATATAAGTCTCTATAAAATTTGGAAAATGATCAGAGCTTGGGGTGAACATAAATCTTAAGAAGATGGGTGGAATCTCAAGTGAGCATGAATCTGAAGAATTTGAGTGAATATAAACCTAAAGGGTGCGAAGAAATCTGAGTGAACATAAACCTTGAAATGGGCGATGTTGAAGTAAATATATAGGTCTTTAGGAAATGTGATCAAATTTGTAAAGAATACAAGTCTTTAGAAGATTTTTAGGAAGGCACGATGAAGACTTGGCGTGAACATAAATCTTAATAAAATCGGTGGAATCTCAAGTGAACATGAATGGAAGAATTTGAGTGAATATAATCTTGAAATTAGAGAAGAAATACAAGTGAACATAAACAAATGGGAAATATGAAGATGTTTGAAGTGAATATAAGTCTTTAGAAAATGTGATGAAATTTGAAATGAATATAAGTCTCTAGAAAATTTAAGAAAGCACGATGAAACTTGGTGAATATAAATCTTAAAAATCTTAATAAAATCTAGTGGAATCTCAAGTGAACATAGATAAAGAATTTGAGTGAATATAAACCTAAAGAAATTCTAAAGGAATCACAGAGTGAACATAAACCTTAAGAATAGGATGATGTTTGAGTGAATATAAGTCTTTTAAGAAATGGAGAATTTGAAAGAATATAAGTCTCTAGAAATTTGAGAAAAACCTTATGAAACTTGGGGTGAACATAAATCTTAATAAATCGATGGAATCTCAAGTGAACATGGATGGAAGAAATTTGAGTGAATATAAACCTAAAGGGATTTCGAGAAATCAGAGTGAACATAAACCTTAAGAAATAGGATTATATTTGGGTGGATAATTCTTTAAGAAATGTGATGGGAAATTTGTAAGATACAAGTCTAGAAAATTTTGGAAAACGGATGAAACTTGTCGTGAACATAAATCTTAAGAAAATGGGGTGGGTCTCAAGTGAACATGATCTGGAAGAATTTGAGTGAATATAAATCTTAAGAAATTACGAAGAAATACAAAGTGAACATAAACGGTAAAATATGATGATGTTTGGAAGTGAATATAAGTCTTTAGAAAATGTGATGAAATTTGAAATGAATATATGTCTCTAGAGGATTTGAGGAAGGCACGGTGGAACTTGGCGTTGAACATAATCTTAATAAAATGGGTGGGATATAAAGTGGACATGGATCTGGAAGGTTTTAAGTGAATATAAACCAAGAGTTTTTGGAGAAATCGGAGTGACATAATAGTAGGAATGTGATGATGTTTGGGTGGATAAGTCTTTAGAAAGTGTGATGGAATTTGGAATGGATATAAGTCTCTAAAAATTTGGGGAGGCACGGGTGAAACTTGGTGTGAACATAAAGTCTTGGAAGATAAATTGGGATCTCAAGTGAACATAGATCTGATGGAATTTGAGTGGATAAAACCAAGATTTGAAGAATCTGAGTGAACATAAATCTTAAGAATATGATGATGTTTGGAGTGAATATAAGTCTTTAAAAATGTGGTGACATTTGAAATGAATATAAGTCTCTATAGAGTTTGAGAGAGCCATAAGAACATGATGTGAACATAAATCTTAAGAAATATGGTGGAATCTCAAGTGAACATAGATGCAGAAGAATTTTGAGTGAATATAAACCTTAAGAAATTAGGAAGAAATCTGAAGTGCACAAACCATAAGAATGGGATGATTTGGAGTGAATATAAGTCTTTAAAAATGTGATGGAATTTGAAAGAATATAAGTCTCTAGAGGTTTGGAGGCACGATGGAACTTGGGGTGAACATAAATCTTAATAAAATCTTGTGGATCTCAGGTGACACATGGATCTGAAGGAGTTTGAGTGGATATAAAGCCTAGGGAGTTAGGAGAATGCAGGAGAGACATAAACCAGCCAAGAATGGGTTATGTTTGGGTGGATATGATTCTTTAGGAATGTGATGGGTTGTAAGGAGATACAACTCATAGAGGTTTTGGGAAGGGTGGAGCTTGGTGGATATAAGTCTTAATAAAATCTGGGGTGTGATCTCAGGTGGACATGGATCTGGAAGGAATTTGGGTGGATATAGATCTTAAGGAATTTTGGAGAGTAGGTGAACATAGCCATAAGAATGTGGTGATGTTTGGAGTGGATATATGTCTGGAAATGTGGAATTTGAGAATGAATATATGTCTCTAGAGGTTTGAGAAGAGCACGGTGAAACTTGGCGTGAAAATAATGCTTAATAAAATGGGGTGGATCTAAAGTGAGACATAGATCGAAGAGTTTGAGTGAATATAAACCTTAAGAAATTTTGAAGAAATCACAGTGAAATAGGCAAGTAAGGAAGTATGATGATGTTTGAGTGAATATAAGTCTTTAGAAATGTGATGAAATTTGGAATGATATAAGTCTCTAAAAGGTTGGGGAAACACGGTGGAAGCGGTGTGACATAAATCTTAAGAAATGCGGTGGAATCAAGTGAACATGGATCTGAAGAATTTGAGTGATAAAACCAAGTTACGAGAGAAATCTGAGTGAACATAAATCTTAAGAAATATGATGATATTTGAGTGAATATAAGTCTTTAAAAATGTGATGACATTTGGAAATGAATATAAGTCTCTCTATAAAGTTTGAGGAAAATCTGAAGAAACTTGATGTGACATAAATCTTAAGAAAATATGGTGAATCTCAGAGTGAACATGATCTGAAGAATTTGAGTGAATATAAACCTTAAGAAATTACGAGAAGAAATACGAAGTGAACATAAACCATAAGAAATAGGATGATATTTGGAAGTGAATATAAGTTTTAGGAAATGTGATGAAATTTGAAAGAATAAAAGTCTCTAGAAAATTTAGGCAAAACTGATGAAACTTGAGGTGAACATAAATCTTAATAAAATCTTGTGGAATCTCAAGTGAACATAGATCTGAAGAATTTTGAGTGAATATCAACCTAAAGAGTTCGAAGAAATCAGAGAACATAAACCTTAAGAAATGGATTATATTTAGTGAATATAAGTCTTTAGGAATGTGATGGAAATTTGTAAAATACAAGTCTATAGAGAAATTTTAGGAAGGCGATGAAACTTGGCGGGAATATAAATCTTAATAAAATGCGGTGAAGTCTCAGAGTGAACATAGATCTAAAGAAATTTGAGTGAATATAAATCTTAAGAAATTAGAAATACAAAGTGAACATAAACCGTTTGAAATATTTGAAGTGAATATAAGTCTTTAGAAAATGTGATGGAATTTGGAATGGATATGTGTCTCTAGAGGTTGGGGAAGCACGATTGGGCTTGGCGTGAAATAGTAGCAATAGAATCGGGTGGGATCTAGGAGTGAACATAGATCTGGAGGAGTTTGAGTGATATGCCTTAAGAGGAGGGAATACAAGTGAACATAAAACGTAAGAATGTGATGATATTTGGAGTGAATATAAGTCTTTAGAAAATGTGATTTGGAAATGAATATAGGTCTCTAAAGATTTGGGAGGCGGACAGGAGCTTGATTGACGGTATAAGTCTTAAAGTCGTTGGATCTCAGGTGGACATGGATCACGAGAGAATTTGAGGTGAATAAAGGCCAAGAAGTTGGAGAGAATCAGAGTGAACATAAATCTTAGAAATATGATGATGTTTGAGTGAATATAAGTCTTTAAAAATGTGGTGACATTTGAATGAATATAAGTCTCTATAAGGTTTGAGAAGGCACTGAGAAACTTGTGTGAACATAAATCTTAAGAAATGTGGTGGAATCTCAGGTGAACATGGATCAGGAAGAGTTGAGTGAATATAAACCTTAAAAATTACGAGAGAAATAAGGTGTACATAAACCATAAGAATGGGATGATATTTGAGTGAATATAAGTCTTTAGGAATGTGATGGAATTTGAAAGGATATAAGTCTCTAGAGGTTTGAGACAAGGCACGGTGAAACTTGGTGGACATAAAGTCTTAATAAGATCTTGTGGGATTTCAAGGTGGACATGGATCTGAAGGATTTGGAGTGAATATAAACCTAAAGAGTTAGGAAGTCTGGGCGGACATAAACAGCAAGAATGGGATTATGTTTGAAGTGGATATAAGTCTTTAGAATGTGATGAAATTTGTAAGATACAAGTCTATAGAAATTTTGGGAGGTGGAACTGGATATGGAGTCTTGATAAAATCACGGTGGGAGGCTCAGGTGGACATGGATCTGGGAGTTTGAGTGGATATGGATCTTAAGAGTTAGGAGAGTACAAGTGAACATAAAGCAGTAAGAATATGATGATGTTTGGAGTGATATAAGTCTTTAGAAAATGTGATGAAATTTGGAATGGATATATGTCTCTAGAAATTTAGGAGAGCACAGTGGAACTTGGCGTGAGGTAATACTTAATAAAATCGGTGGATCTAAGGTGAACATGGATCGGAAGAGTTTGAGTAAATATAGTTAAGAGTTTTTGGAGAAATCTGAGTGAACATAAACCTTAAAATATGGTGATGTTTATGGTGAATATAAGTCTTTAGAAATGTGATAAAATTTGGAATGAATATAAGTCTCTAAAGGTTTGGGGAGGCACGATGGAGACGGTGTGAACATAAATCTTAAGAAATCGGTGGAATCTCAGGTGAACATGGATCACGGAAGAAGTTTGAGTGATTAAAACTGGAGTTAGGAAATACAGAGTGAACCAAACCTTGAAATATGATGATATTTGAGTGAATATAAGTCTTTAAAAATATGGTGACATTTGGATTGAATATGTCTCTATAAAGTTTGAGGAAACACGAGAAGAAACATGAGTGTGAACAAATCTTAAGAAATATGGTGGAATCTCAAGTGAACATGGATCTGAAGAAATTTGGGTGTGATATAAACCTTAAGAGTTACGAGAGAAATCTGAGTGTATATAAACCATAAAATAGGATGATATTTGAAGTGAATATAAGTCTTTAGGAAATGTGATGAAATTTGAAAAAATATAAGTCTCTAGAAAATTTGGGGAGGCAGTGAGAACTTGGGTGAGACAGTCTTAATAAAATCTTGTGGGATCTCAAGTGAACATAGATGTGGAGGTGGATATGGTATAAAGGTAAAGGAGAATCTGGAGGCAGGGGACATAAACAGAAGGATAGGATTATGTTTGGAGTGAATATAAGTCTTTAGGAAATGTGATGAAATTTGTGAGATACAAGTCTATAGAAAGGTTTGGGAGGGCGGTTGAGCATGGCGTGAATATAAATCTTAATGAAATCGGGTGGAGTCTCAGGTGGACATGGATCTGCGGAATTTGGAGTGGATATAAATCTTAAGGAGTTTTGAAGAATCTGAGTGGACATAGGCCGTAAGAATGTGATGATGTTTGGGTGGATATGTGTCTTTAGAAATGTGATGGAATTTGGAATGGATATGTCTCTAGAGGTTGGGAAGGCACAGTGGGGAGCTTGGCGTGATAATGCAATAAGATGCGGTGTAATCTGGTTGAACATAGATCGAAGAAATTTGAGTGAATATAGCCTTAAGAATTTTTGAAGAAATCAGTGAAAATAAACCGTAAAGAATATGATGATGTTTGAGTGAATATAAGTCTTTAGAAAGTGGATGAAATTTGAAATGAATATAAGTCTCTAAAGGTGGGAGAAACGGTGAAACTTGATGTGAGACATAAATCTTAAGAAATCGATGGAATCTCAAGTGGACACATGATCTGAAGAAATTTGAGTGAATAAAACCTTGAAATTAGAGAAATAGTGAACATAAATCTTAAGAATATGATGATATTTGAGTGAATATAAGTCTTTAAAAAATGTGGTGACATTTGAAATGAATATAAGTCTCTATAAAGTTTGAGGAAGGCACGAGAAGACATGATGTGAACATAAATCTTAAGAAAATATGGTGGAATCTCAAGTGACATGGATCGAAGGGTGGAGTGAATACAAACCCAAAGTGCAAGAAGAGAAATCTGAGGTGTACATAAACCATAAGAAATAGGATGATATTTGAGTGAATATAAGTCTTTAGGTGATTTAGAAAGAATATAAGTCTCTAGAAATTTGAGGAAGGCACGGTGGAACTGGGGACATAAATCTTAATAAAATCTTGTGGAATCTCAAGTGAACATGGATCTGAAGAAATTTGAGTGGATATAAACCTAAAGATTTTGAGAGAAATCTGAGGCGAACATAAACCTTAAGAAATGGGATTATGTTTGAGTGAATATAAGTCTTTAGGAGTTGTTGGCGTTAAAGGAATGATGACTCTGAGGATGCAAGCGTGAGTTAGTTCTCAGAAATGCATAGCGATTAAATCTTTTGATTTGTTTATAAAGATCTAGCGGGCATAGGAAACATTATTTTCAACACAAGGAAAATGATTTAATGATTGAAGGGAAAATTTGAAATACCCTCAATTGATATTGGTATCTGTCTTATTCGCAAACTAGACATAACGCATTAGGGTTCGAGTAAGGAGATTGGTATATAAAGGGAATAGATGAGCACCCAAAATATATATGATTATCGACTTTATATATGATCGTTTGATATGTTTGTATGTTTTAATTGCTATTTCTATGATTGGAAAGTTTCTGGTTTAAAACGATTAGATTATGTGGGATTCTAGGTTTTTGTTATTATTGTGCTCATAGATCATGGATCTGCATACATATCCTAGTAGGAATCGAGACATTTGTAGCTTTCGGATCTAGGTTCTATGGTTTTGTTTGAATGCGGGGATAGAAATTTGCTCAAAGCGGGATGAGGACCTTGCTGCCCATTCTCAAAGGATGTTGAGAAATCAGTGATAATAGTTCCCACTTATGCTAGTGGAAAACAGCGGGATGTTAGTAAGGCAGAACAAAATTCATCTTAATGAAAAATGTATCTAATCTATTTCATCATACATTTTGAAAAGTTTGATTGATTAAAATATTTAAACGTAAGTATTAGGTGTTTTGCTTGAGTGTCAAGCGTTACCACTTACATGTTTAAGAAAGATGTTTGAAAAGATGATTGAATCTTAGCCTTAAATATGGGTGTTTTGCTTGAGTGTACAAAGCGTTACCACTTAATGATAAGAGATGTTTTGTTTAAAACAGTTGAAAAGTTTGAAAGTTTTGAAAGTTTTGATTGTACATGATGTGATGGATGGATATTCTTAGAGATGATAGATGTCTAAATCTCGAGGAAATTGATTGGATTAAAGAGGGATGCTTTTAAGAGCTTGGTGGGTCCTTTGTGTTATGAAGCGGGGCATTAGGGTCATAGGGTTCTTGTGAAGCTCAAGGGAGGCTATAGGGTATGGGCATCTTTGAGCAGAGGATTCATGAGAAACCTCATGTACTGAGATAAAGAACTTCAGGGAACTCTAGGAGATTTGAGGAGTGATTTCAGGGAGCCGTCCTTTCGGGTTCTATCTTAGCGGGTGATTCTTTGTATTTGGGTAATGGAGTACATTAAGGTTTCTGTCTCTTTCATTGTATGATGCCCAAGAGAGAATAAACTCAATGAGGAGTTCTTTGAGCCAGAGCCCAAGAGGGTGACTCGGCGAAGTGTTGTCTTATCTGAAGCCTAAGCGGAGGCTAACTCTGTGAGGAGGTTTCTTTGTTCAAAGCCCAGAAGAGGGTGACCCATCTTGGGGATAAGTTATCTTATGTATAGGCCAAGCGGAGGCTAAACTCAGTGGTGATGGTTGTCTTGTATGAAGCCAATTAAACTCTTGAAACCTATTGATTAAATCTAATTGTTATGTTATTATTTAGGCAGTTTGTATAAGCGGTGTGGTGTGTGTGATATGTATTCAGGGAGTTTATGGAAGGAAATATAAACAATGCATGATGTTTATTCTGTTGATTTATGAAATATAAACAAGTGTTTGTAAACGAGCGTTTAAAGCAGCGTGTGATTATTCACAAGTTTGAGCGTATGCGAGGAAATGAATATGTACGAGCGAGTTTTATATGTCTGAGACAAAGATGGATGTACATGGAGAGTTGGGACTTACCGTAAAGAGGCCCGTGATTTGAAAGCAGTTCCACGAGATAATGCTCCTTTCAATACCAATGGTATTGATTGTAAAATATGCGGATGAAGCGAAATGATTGATCAAAGTTTATGCATAAGGTATTTTCAGAAAGGTATACGTATTGTATACGGATAAAGGTTTGAAAAGGAAGTATAAATGTTATGTCTGAGATAAAGGTTGTATGTGTTTGGAAAGTTTTGATATGTACAAAGAAATATTATATACATAAAAAGAATGTTATGGGACTTACACCGTAATGGAGCCCATTGGTTAAAGGGAATTTTGCTCAGGAGAAACCTTCCTTTAGACCAATGGATTAGAGGTATAGACAAGCAGATGAAACAAGCGAGAAGAGTTTGTTTATGTTTGAATATTAACAATGATGATTTGAGTATGTACAAGTAAAACAAATATGTACATAAAGTTGGGACTTACACCATAAGGGAGGCCCATTGGTTTAAAGAAATTTTACTGGGAGAAACCTTCCTAGAACCAATGGATTCGACGTATAGACAAGCGAATGAAAACAAGCAGAAAGAAATTTGTTTTACGTTTGAATATTAACAATGATAATTTGAGTATACAAGTAAACTAAATATACGCAAAGGTTGGGACTTACACCATAAGGGAGGCCCATGATGATCAAGAAATTCGAGAGAAGGCGGAAATCGGTTTATCGTTTTAATCGGATTGATCATGGTAAAGATAAGTTTGATGAAATGTTTTGAAAAATGATTTGAAAATTTTTGAAATGTTAAGTTCTTTATGGAAGTTTGAAAAAAATCGGAGTGAAAACTTGAAAAATTCACCTTTTAAGGAGGTTTGAAAAGTGTTAGGAGGCGTCGATTTTAAAGAAATTAAATTAATCGAGATGAAAATATTTTTGAGATTTTTTGACATAATCATAAAATATATATATTAAATGACAAGTGTGCAAAAATCATCTCAAAATGAGAAGTTTTGATTAGTTAAAAAATTGTTGAAGTTTGATAAAAAAAATGATATGACAAGTTTGTAAAAATTTGGTCTTCTGGGTTTTGAACCCATGACCATGGGGTGGATAGCGTGTCCATGAGGCTTAGAGCAAGCAAGCAACCAAGCGGGCAAAAGCCTTGGCTGGTGTTAGTGGATTATCACTGCGTGTAGACATGATATTGGAAAGTTTGAAAATTTAAATGGAAGAACACTGGAACTTCTTGGCGATGATACGGGTTCATGGTTTTGATTTTGGGTTGCCAAACTCGGTCAAAATCTTAGTTTCTCCATGGGTTGAGTGATGTAAATCAGATCTTGCTCGTTTTGAGACATGAATGCGGTGGCGTTTGTTAATTTCATTTATTTTCGAGTTAATCATGTTTAATTACAGATTGAAGAACCCTAGGCGAAATCAAATTAAATGACTTGTGGTTGATGATTGTTTGATTTATTGAGGGCTAATGTTAGAATTATTGGTGAAGAAACAATTGGCCAAAAGCTTTGTCGAAAGATTCAAGGAATTATGAGAACCAAGTTGATGTTTATACGGAAAGTGAGGTCGAAATCGATGTTGGGTGTTTCGGTGGTTGTTTCTTGATTGTTTAGCTCCAGCGGCATGTAAAGGAAGCTATGTGAGTGGAGTGCACATCATGAATTCATCTGGATCGTGCCATCCAAGTTCACTGCATACACTCAAGAATTGTTGGAAATCGTGTTAAAGATATTCGAATGGTTGTTCTTGATCTGGATCAACTCCATGATGCATATGGATGGGTGTTAGGATGCTCACAACTCAGGAATCAAGCCCGAGTCGGAATTCGATTGCTATGGCGAGTTTAGCAATTTGGAAAATAGAAATGATTAAGTTTTCCTCCTTTTAGTTTGATTTACTAAGTTATGAACAAGTTGGATATTGATTATGGACATGTTTGACACAAGATCATCATGATTTTACTTAATTTCAAAATGCAAGTTTGGCAATTGCTCTATATTTGCTTGATTTTCAGAAAAGAATGACATGGATTTTGCATTGTTTTTGGTGATTTCTCTTGAAATGGTGAAATTTGTTTATAGGCAAACAAGCTCTGCAAAAATTAGGCAAGAGTACAAGCCAATTGGATATTCAAGGTTAACAGGGGCAAGAATGGTTTTGCAAAGGCTTCCTTTTTCACCATGTGCTATATTGCATTTGATCTAATCTTCAATTATATCCTCTAGGCTGATATTTATCGGTTTGATCATCCCTTGGCAAGCTAGAAACTTCTAGATGAAGAAACACAAAAATGACCTATAATTTGATGTTTGAATTTTGAAAATCAAGTTTCATGGAGCCTTATGTTTCAATTTCAAGAACATAGCTAGCCTCCATGGATTTGAGAGTTCTTGGACATTTGGAAGATCTCCACACTCTGACTTTCATGTTTTGAGTTTTTCAATTCAAATTGGAACTAGGTGAAAAAATGAAGCTGAAGTTTGGAAAAATGAGAAATTTCAACATAAGAAATTTTTCTAAGTGTGAAAACTTTGACTTTTGTTGACTTTTCCAAATTCTTGATTTTTATGATCATGATGGATCATGTGATATTTTGATGATGGAAAAAGTTTTGTTTTGAAAAATTTGACAAAAGTCAAAGTTTGACTTTTACGTGCATATGAAATTTCATGGATGTTTAGAAAGCAGTGATGATTAAATGAACACTGTGATGTTTGAATCCGAAATTAGGTCAAGATGTTGTATCTAAGATATAATTACCAATCTCTATCCAAAAGTCAATCACTGCTCAAAAATCGGAGAATGCCTGTAACAAACCAAAACCCTAATTGGTGATCCTCGATTCATCGATGAAGAAAATGGATATCGAGTTGAAAGGCGATGATTTGATCAAGATAGATCAAATGGGTGAGAAAATCTCAAACCCTAATTGGTTAGCTCTTGAATTAGATGAAAATACGGTGAAACCCTAATTTTGACACATGAGTGCTATACTGATTAATGCTATTTGAAGCATTGGTTGTGCAATGATGCAAATGTAGGTGGTATATTGGGTCAAAAATTATGGAGGAAATGTGATGAAATTTGTAAAGAATACAAGTCTATAGAAAATTTTGGCAAAAGGTGAAAGTGAACTTGGCGTGAATATAACTCTTAATAAAATGGGGTGTACTCTCAGTGAACATAGATCTGCGAGAATTTGAGTGAATATAAATCTTAAGAAATTGAAGAAATACAAGTGAACATAAACCGTAAGAAATATGATGATATTTGAAGTGAATATAAGTCTTTAGAAAATGTGATGAAACTTGAAATGAATATAGGTCTCTAAAAATTTGAGGAAAACCTGATGAAACTTGATGTGAACATAAATCTTAAGAAAATCTGATGGAATCTCAAGTGAACATAGATCTGAAGAAATTTGAAGTGAATAAAAACACTAAATTAAGAAGAAATCTGAAGTGAACATAAATCTTAAGAAATATGATGATATTTGAAGTGGTTATAAGTCTTTAAAAAATGTGGTGACATTTGAAATGAATATAAGTCTCTATAAAGTTTGAGGAAAACCTGAAGAAACATGATGTGAACATAAATCTTAAGAAAATATGGTGGAATCTCAAGTGAACAAGATCTTAAAAATTTGAAGGAATATAAACCTTAAGAAATTACGAAGAAATACGAAGTGTACATAAACCATAAGAATGGATGATATTTGAGTGAATATAAGTCTTTAGAAATGTGATGAAATTTGAAGAATATAAGTCTCTAGAGTTTGAGGAAAACGATTAAACTTGGGGTGAACATAACTCTTAATAAAATCTTGTGGAATCTCAGTGAACATAGATCTGAAGAAATTTGAGTGAATATAAACCTAAAGAGTTAGGAGAAATGGAGAGCGAACATCAACCTTAAAATAGGATTATATTTGAAGTGAATACAAGTCTTTAGGAAATGTGATGAAATTTGTAAAGATACAAGGTCTATAGAAATTTTGGGAGAGGTGGAACATGGCGTGGATATAATCTTAATAAAATCTGGTGAGTCTCAGTGAACATAGATCTGGGAAATTTGAGTGAATATAAATCTTAAGAATTACGAAGAATACAAAGTGAACATAAACAGTAAGAAATATGATGATATTTGAGTGAATATAAGTCTTTAGAAAATGTGATGAAATTTGGAAATGAATATATGTCTCTAGAGGTTTTAGGAACACGATGGAACGGTGAAATAATACTTAATAGGTGGGATCTAAAGTGGACATGGATCTGAAGAGTTTGGGTGGATATAGGCCAAGGAGTTTTGAAGAAATCTGAGTGAACATAGGCCGTAAATATGATGATGTTTGGAGTGAATATAAGTCTTTAGAAAATGTGATGAAATTTGAAATGAATATAAGGTCTCTAAAAATTTGGGGAAACACAGTGAAACTTGATGTGAACATAAATCTTAAGAAAATGCGGTGGAATCTCAAGTGAACATGGATCGAAGAAAATTGAGGTGAATAAAAACCTTAAGAATTACGAGAGAATCTGAGTGAACATAAATCTTAAGAATATGATGATGTTTGAAGTGAATATAAGTCTTTAAAAATGTGGTGATATTTGAAATGAATATAAGTCTCTATAAGGTTTGGGGAAATCGAAGAGCATGATGTGAACATAAATCTTAAGAAATATGGTGGAATCTCAGGTAGATCATAGAAGAAATTTGAGTGAATATGAACCAGAATTAAGAAATCTGAAGTGTACATAAACCATAAGAATGGGATGATATTTGAAGTGAATATAAGTCTTTATGAAATGTGATGAAATTTGAAGAGAATAAAGTCTCTAGAAAATTGGGCATATTTGATGAGAACTTGAGGTGAACATAAATCTTAATAAAATCTTGTGGAATCTCAAGTGAACATGGATCGGAGAAATAAGGTGAATTTAAGCGTAAAGAAATTACGAGAGAAATCTGAGAAGCGAACATAAACCTTGAGAAAGGATTATATTTGAAGTGAATATAAGTCTTTAGGAAATGGGATGAAATTTGTAAAAAATACAAGTCTATAGAGAATTTTAGGAAAGTGATGAAACTTGACATGAATATAAATCTTAATAAAATCGGTTGTAGTCTCAGGTGAACATAGATCAGAAGAAATTTGAGTGAATATAAATCTTAAGAAATTAGAAGAAATACAAAGTGAACATAAACAAGTAATATGTTGATATTTGAAGTGAATATAGGTCTTTAGAAAATGTGATGAAATTTGAAATGAATATATGTCTCTAAAATTTGAGAAGGCAGTGAAACTTGGCGTGAAAATAATCTTAATAAAATCGGTGGAATCTAAAGTGAACATGGATCGAGAGGTTTGAGTGGATATAAACCAAATAGGTTTTGAGAGAATCTGAAGTGAACATAAAGGCGTGAGAATATGATGATGTTTGGGTGAATATAAGTCTTTAGAAGATGTGATGAAATTTGAAGCGTATACTCTAGAGAGTTTGGGGAGGCACGGTGGAACTTGGTGGAATTAATGTCTTAAAATGCTGGTGGAATCTAAAGTGAACATGGATCTGAGAAAATTGAGTGAATATAAACCTTAAGAATTTTGAAGAAATCTGAGTGAACATAAACCGTAGGAAATATGATGATATTTGGAGTGAATATAAGTCTTTAGAAAATGTGATGAAACTTGAAATGAATATAGGTCTCTAAAAAATTTGAGGAAAACCTGATGAAACTTAATGTGAACATAAATCTTAAGAAAATCTGATGGAATCTCAAGTGAACATAGATCTGAAGAAATTTGAAGTGAATAAAACCTAGGAGTTAGAAGAAATCTGAGTGAACATAAATCTTAAGAAATATGATGATATTGAGTGGTTATAAGTCTTTAAAAAATGTGGTGACATTTGAAATGAATATAAGTCTCTATAAAGTTTGAGGAAAACCTGAAGAAACATGATGTGAACATAAATCTTAAGAAAATATGGTGGAATCTCAAGTGAACAAAGATCTTAAGAAATTTGAAGTGAATACAAACCTTAAGAATTAGAAGAAATCTGAAGTGTACATAAACCATAGAAATAGGATGATATTTGAAGTGAATATAAGTCTTTAGGAAATGTGATGAAATTTGAAAAGAATATAAGTCTCTGGAAAATTTGAGGAAAACCTGATTAAACTTGAGGTGAACATAAATCTTAATAAAATCTTGTGGAATCTCAGGTGAACATAGATCTGAAGAAATTTGAGTGAATATAAACCTAAAGAAATTAGAAGAAATCTGAGCGAACATAAACCTTAAGAAATAGGATTATATTTGGAGTGAATACAAGTCTTTAGGAAATGTGGGAAATTGTAAAGAATACAAGTCTATAGAAAATTTTAGGAGGCGATGAAACATGGTGAATATAAATCTTAATAAAATCTGGTGAAGTCTCGGTGAACATGGATCTGAGAGTTGGAGTGAATATAAATCTTAAGAGTTAGGAGAAATACAAGTGAACATAAGCCGTGAAATGTGATGATGTTTGAAGTGAATATAAGTCTTTAGAAAATGTGATGAAATTTGAAATGGATATGTGTCTCTAGAAATTTTGGGGCACGATGGAACTTGGGTGAAATAATGCTTAATAAAATCAGGTGGAATCTAAAGGTGAACATGGATCTGGGAGAAATTTGAGTGAATATAAACCTTAAGAATTTTGAAGAAATCTGAGTGAACATAAAGTAGGAATATGATGATATTTGAGTGAATATAAGTCTTTAGAAAATGTGATGAAATTTGAAATGAATATAAGTCTCTAAATTTGGGGAAAACACGTGAGAACTTGATGTGAGACATAAATCTTAAGAAAATCGGTGGGATCTCAAGTGGACATGGATCTGGAAGAGTTGAGTGAATGAAACAGCAAGGAGTTACGAGAGAAATCTGAGTGAACATAAATCTTAAATATGATGATATTTGAAGTGAATATAAGTCTTTAAAAATGTGGTGACATTTGAAATGAATATAAGTCTCTATAAAGTTTGAGGAAAATCTGAAGAAACATGATGTGAACATAAATCTTAAGAAAATATGGTGGAATCTCAAGTGAACATAGATCTGAAGAAATTTGAGTGAATATAAACCTAAAAATTACGAGAAATCAGAAGTGTACATAAACCATAAGAAATAGGATGATATTTGAGTGAATATAAGTCTTTATGAAATGTGATGAAATTTGAAAGAATAAAGTCTCTAGAAAATTTGAGGCATAACTTTGATGAAACTTGAGGTGAACATAAATCTTAATAAAATCTTGTGGAATCTCAGGTGAACATAGATCAAGAAGAAATTTGAGTGGATTTAAGCGTAAAGAAATTCAGGAAGAAATCTGAAGTGAACATAAACCTTAAAATAGGATTATATTTGAGTGAATATAAGTCTTTGGAAATGTGATGGAATTTGAAAAATACAAGTCTATAGAAAATTTTGGAAAAGGTGAAACTTGACATGATATAAATCTTAATAAAATCTGGTCTCAGGTGGACATGGATCTGAAGGGTTTGGTGGATATAAATCTTAAGAGTTAGAGGAGAATACAGGTGGACATGACAAGTAAAATATGTTGATATTTGGAGTGAATATGGGTCTTTAGAAATGTGATGAAATTTGAATGATATATGTCTCTAGAAAATTGGGGAGGCACGATGGAGCTTGGTGATAATGCTTAATGAAGATCGGTGGGATCTAAAGTGAACATGGATCTGGAGAGTTTGGGTGGATATAAACCTTAATAAATTTTGGAGAAATCTGAGTGAACATAACCGTAAGAAATGTGATATTTGAAGTGAATATAAGTCTTTAGAAATGTGATGAAATTTGTGAATATATGTCTCTAGAAAATTTGGGGAACACGATGGAACTTGGCGTGAAATTAATGTTATAAAATCTGGTGGAATCTAAAGTGAACATAGATCGGAAGAAAATTGAAGTGAATATAAACCTTAAGAAATTTTGAGAGAAATCTGAGTGAACATAAACCGTAAGAATATGATGATATTTGAGTGAATATAAGTCTTTAGAAAATGTGATGAAACTTGAAATGAATATAGGTCTCTAAAAAGTTTGAGGAAAACCTGATGAAACTTGATGTGAACATAAATCTTAAGAAAATCTGATGGAATCTCAAGTGAACATAGATCGAAGAAATTTGAGTGAATAAAAACCCTAGGAATTAGAAGAAATCTGAGTGAACATAAATCTTAAGAAATATGATGATATTCGAAGTGGTTATAAGTCTTTAAAAAATGTGGTGACATTTGAAATGAATATAAGTCTCTATAAAGTTTGAGGAAAACCTGAAGAAACATGATGTGAACATAAATCTTAAGAAAATATGGTGGAATCTCAAGTGAACAAAGATCTTAAGAAATTTGAAGTGAATACAAACCTTAAGAAATTCTGAAGAAATACGAAGTGTACATAAACCATAAGAAATAGGATGATATTTGAAGTGAATATAAGTCTTTAGGAAATGTGATGAAATTTGAAAAGAATATAAGTCTCTGGAAAATTTGAGGAAAACCTGATTAAACTTGAGGTGAACATAAATCTTAATAAAATCTTGTGGAATCTCAAGTGAACATAGATCTGAAGAAATTTGAAGTGAATATAAACCTAAAGAAATTCTGAAGAAATACGAAGCGAACATAAACCTTAAGAAATAGGATTATATTTGAGTGAATACAAGTCTTTAGGAAATGTGATGAAATTTGTAAGAATACAAGTCTATAGAAAATTTTAGAGGCGATGAAACATGGCGTGAATATAAATCTTAATAAAATGCGGTGGAGTCTCAAGTGAACATAGATCTGTGATTTGAGTGAATATAAATCTTAAGAAATCGGAGAAATACAAAGTGAACATAAACCGTAAGAAATGATGATATTTGAAGTGAATATAAGTCTTTAGAAAATGTGATGAAATTTGAAATGAATATGTCTCTAGAAAATTTTAGGAAAACAGATGAAACTTGGCGTGAAAATAATACTTAATAAAATGTGGAATCTAAAGTGAACATAGATCAGAAGTGAATATCTGGTGAACATAAACAAAAGAAATAGGATTATATTTGAGTGAATATAAGTCTTTAGGAATGTGATGAAATTTGTAAAGAATACAAGTCTATAGAAATTTTGGGGCGTGATGAAACTTGGCGTGAATATAAATCTTAATAAAATCGGTGTGAGTCTCAAGTGAACATAGATCTGAAGAAATTTGAGTGAATATAAATCTTAAGAAGTTAGGAGATACAAAGTGAACATAAAAGTGGAATGTGATATTTGTGAATATAAGTCTTTAGAAAATGTGATGAAATTTGAAATGAATATATGTCTCTAGAAAATTTGAGGAAAACCTGATGAAACTTGACGTGAAAATAATACTTAATAAAATCTGGTGGAATCTAAAGTGAACATAGATCTGAAGAAATTTGAAGTGAATATAAACCTTAAGAAATTTTGAAGAAATACGAAGTGAACATAAACCGTAAGAAATATGATGATATTTGAAGTGAATATAAGTCTTTAGAAAATGTGATGAAATTTGAAATGAATATAAGTCTCTAAAAATTTGAGGAAAACACAGTGAAACTTGATGTGAACATAAATCTTAAGAAAATGATGGAATCTCAAGTGAACATAGATCAAGAAAATTGAAGTGAATAAAACCTTAAGAAATTCGAAGAAATGGTGAACATAAATCTTAAGAAATATGATGATATTTGAAGTGAATATAAGTCTTTAAAAATGTGGTGACATTTGAAATGAATATAAGTCTCTATAAAGTTTGAGGCACGAAGAAACATGATGTGAACATAAATCTTAAGAATATGGTGGAATCTCAAGTGAACATAGATCTGAAGAAATTTGAAGTGAATATAAACCTTAAGAAATTAGGAGAAATCGAGTGTACATAAACCATAAGAAATAGGATGATATTTGAGTGAATATAAGTCTTTAGGAAATGTGATGAAATTTGAAAGAATATAAGTCTCTAGAAAATTTGAGCAAAACCTTATGAAACTTGAGGTGAACATAAATCTTAATAAAACATGGAATATCAAGTGAACATAGATCTGAAGAAATTTGAAGTGAATATAAACCTAAAGAAATTAAGAAATCTGAGCGAACATAAACCTTAAGAAATGGGATTATATTTGAAGTGAATATAAGTCTTTAGGAATGTGATGAAATTTGTAAGGAATACAAGTCTATAGAAATTTTAGCCGATGAAACTTGTGAATATAAATCTTAATAAAATCCGTTGTGATCTCAGTGAACATAGATCTAGATTTGAAGTGAATATAAATCTTAAGAAATTAGGAGAATACAAAGTGAACATAAACCGTAAGAAATATGATGATATTTGGAGTGAATATAAGTCTTTAGAAATGTGATGAAATTTGAAATGAATATATGTCTCTAGAAAATTTGAGGCACGGTGAAACTTGACGTGAAAATAATACTTAATAAAATCTGGTGGAATCTCAGTGAACATAGATCTGGAGAATTTGAGTGAATATAAACCTTAATAAATTTTGAAGAAATACGAAGTGAACATAAAGCGTAAGAAATATGATGATATTTGAAGTGAATATAAGTCTTTAGAAAATGTGATGAAATTTGTAACGAATATATGTCTCTAGAAAATTTGAGGAAAACCTGATGAAACTTGACGTGAAATTAATACTTAATAAAATCTGGTGGAATCTAAAGTGAACATAGATCTGAAGAAAATTGAAGTGAATATAAACCTTAAGAAATTTTGAAGAAATACGAAGTGAACATAAACCGTAAGAAATATGATGATATTTGAAGTGAATATAAGTCTTTAGAAAATGTGATGAAACTTGAAATGAATATAGGTCTCTAAAAAATTTGAGGAAAACCTGATGAAACTTAATGTGAACATAAATCTTAAGAAAATCTGATGGAATCTCAAGTGAACATAGATCTGAGAAATTTGAGTGAATAAAACCATGAAATTCAGAGAAATCTGAGTGAACATAAATCTTAAGAAATATGATGATATTCGAAGTGGTTATAAGTCTTTAAAAAATGTGGTGACATTTGAAATGAATATAAGTCTCTATAAAGTTTGAGGAAAACCTGAAGAAACATGATGTGAACATAAATCTTAAGAAAATATGGTGGAATCTCAAGTGAACAAAGATCTTAAGAAATTTGAAGTGAATACAAACCTTAAGAAATTCAAGAAATACGAGTGTACATAAACCATAAGAAATAGGATGATATTTGAAGTGAATATAAGTCTTTAGGAAATGTGATGAAATTTGAAAAGAATATAAGTCTCTGGAAATTTGAGGAAAACGATTAAACTTGGGGTGAACATAAATCTTAATAAAATCTTGTGGAATCTCAAGTGAACATAGATCCAAGAATTTGAGTGAATATAAACCTAAAGAAATTTCAAGAAATACTGGAGAACATCAACCTTAAGAAATAGGATTATATTTGAAGTGAATATAAGTCTTTAGGAAATGTGATGAAATATGTAAAGAATACAAGTCTATAGAAATTTTTGGAGAAGTGGAAACATGGCGTGAATATAAATCTTAATAAAATCGGTGAAGTCTCAGTGAACATAGATCTCGAAATTTGAAGTGAATATAAATCTTAAGAAATTCTGAAGAAATACAAAGTGAACATAAACCGTAAGAAATATGATGATATTTGAAGTGAATATAAGTCTTTAGAAAATGTGATGAAATTTGAAATGAATATATGTCTCTAGAAAATTTGAGGAAAACCTGATGAAACTTGACGTGAAATTAATACTTAATAAAATCTGGTGGAATCTAAAGTGAACATAGATCTGAAGAAATTTGAAGTGAATATAAACCTTAAGAAATTTTGAAGAAATACGAAGTGAACATAAACCGTAAGAAATATGATGATATTTGAAGTGAATATAAGTCTTTAGAAAATGTGATGAAATTTGAAATGAATATAAGTCTCTAAAAAATTTGAGGAAAACCTGATGAAACTTGATGTGAACATAAATCTTAAGAAAATCTGATGGAATCTCAAGTGAACATAGATCTGAAGAAAATTGAAGTGAATAAAAACCTTAAGAAATTGAAGAAATCTGAGTGAACATAAATCTTAAGAAATATGATAATATTTGAAGTGAATATAAGTCTTTAAAAAATGTGGTGACATTTGAAATGAATATAAGTCTCTATAAAGTTTGAGGAAAATCTGAAGAAACATGATGTGAACATAAATCTTAAGAAAATATGGTGGAATCTCAAGTGAACATAGATCTGAAGAAATTTGAAGTGAATACAAACCTTAGAAATTCAAGAAATCTGAGTGTACATAAACCATAAGAAATAGGATGATATTTGAAGTGAATATAAGTCTTTATGAAATGTGATGAAATTTGAAAAGAATAAAAGTCTCTAGAAAATTTGAGCATAACCTGATGAAACTTGAGGTGAACATAAATCTTAATAAAATCTTGTAGAATCTCAAGTGAACATAGATCAAGAAATCAAGTGGTTTAAACGTAAAGAAATTAGGAAATCTGGCGAACATAAACCTTAAGAAATAGGATTATATTTGAAGTGAATATAAGTCTTTAGGAATGTGATGAAATTTGTAAAAATACAAGTCTATAGAAAATTTTAGAAAACATGGAACTTGACATGAATATAAATCTTAATAAAATCTGGTGTAGTCTCAGTGAACATAGATCCAAGAAATTTGAGTGAATATAAATCTTAAGAAATTAGGAGAAATACAAAGTGAACATAAACCGTAAGAAATATGTTGATATTTGAAGTGAATATAGGTCTTTAGAAATGTGATGAAATTTGAAATGAATATATGTCTCTAGAAATTTGAGGAAAACACGATGAAACTTGACGTGAAAATAATCTTAATAAAATCTGTGGAATCTAAAGTGAACATGGATCCAAGAGATTTGAGTGAATATAAACCTTAATAAATTTTGAAGAAATCTGAGTGAACATAAACCGTAAGAAATATGATGATATTTGAGTGAATATAAGTCTTTAGAAATGTGATGAAATTTGTAGCGGATATATGTCTCTAGAAAATTTGGGAAAACGATGAAACTTGACGTGAAATTAATCTTAATAAAACTGTGGAATCTAAAGTGAACATAGATCGAGAAATTGAAGTGAATATAAACCTTAAGAAATTTTGAAGAAATCTGGTGAACATAAACCGTGAAATATGATGATATTTGAAGTGAATATAAGTCTTTAGAAAATGTGATGAAACTTGAAATGAATATAGGTCTCTAAACATTTGAGGAAAACACGATGAAACTTGATGTGAACATAAATCTTAAGAAAATGATGGAATCTCAAGTGAACATAGATCTAAAGAAATTTGAGTGAATAAAACCCTAGGAAATTCAAGAAATGAGTGAACATAAATCTTAAGAAATATGATGATATTCAAGTGGTTATAAGTCTTTAAAAATGTGGTGACATTTGAAATGAATATAAGTCTCTATAAAGTTTGAGGAAAAAGAAACATGATGTGAACATAAATCTTAAGAAAATGGTGGAATCTCAAGTGAACAAAGATCTTAAGAAATTTGAGTGAATACAAACCTTAAGAAATTCGAGAAATGAAGTGTACATAAACCATAAGAAATAGGATGATATTTGAAGTGAATATAAGTCTTTAGGAAATGTGATGAAATTTGAAAAGAATATAAGTCTCGGAAAATTTGAGGAAAACACGATTAAACTTGAGGTGAACATAAATCTTAATAAAATCTTGTGGAATCTCAAGTGAACATAGATCTGAAGAAATTTGAGTGAATATAAACCTAAAGAAATTCGAAGAAATAAGGAACATAAACCTTAAGAAATAGGATTATATTTGAAGTGAATACAAGTCTTTAGGAAATGTGATGAAATTTGTAAAGAATACAAGTCTATAGAAAATTTTAGGAGAAGCTGATGAAACATGACGTGAATATAAATCTTAATAAAATCTGGTGAAGTCTCAAGTGAACATAGATCTGCAGAAATTTGAAGTGAATATAAATCTTAAGAAAATCTGAAGAAATACAAAGTGAACATAAACCGTAAGAAATATGATGATATTTGAAGTGAATATAAGTCTTTAGAAAATGTGATGAAATTTGAAATGAATATATGTCTCTAGAAAATTTTAGGAAAACCTGATGAAACTTGACGTGAAAATAATACTTAATAAAATCTGGTGGAATCTAAAGTGAACATAGATCTGAAGTGAATATACGAAGCGAACATAAACCTTAAGAAATAGGATTATATTTGAAGTGAATATAAGTCTTTAGGAAATGTGATGAAATTTGTAAAGAATACAAGTCTATAGAAAATTTTAGCAAAAGCTGATGAAACTTGACGTGAATATAAATCTTAATAAAATCTGGTGTAGTCTCAAGTGAACATAGATCAAGAAATTTGAAGTGAATATAAATCTTAAGAATTCAAGAAATACAAAGTGAACATAAACGTAAGAAATATGTTGATATTTGAGTGAATATAAGTCTTTAGAAATGTGATGAAATTTGAAATGAATATATGTCTCTAGAAAATTTGAGGAAAACACAGTGAAACTTGACGTGAAAATAATACTTAATAAAATCTGGTGGAATCTCAAGTGAACATAGATCTGAAGAAATTTGAAGTGAATATAAACCTTAAGAAATTTTGAATAAATACGAAGTGAACATAAACCGTAAGAAATATGATGATATTTGAAGTGAATATAAGTCTTTAGAAAATGTGATGAAATTTGAGATGAATATAAGTCTCTAAAAAATTTGAGGAAAACGATGAAACTTGATGTGAACATAAATCTTAAGAAAATGATGGAATCTCAAGTGAACATAGATCAAAGAAAATTGAAGTGAATAAAACCTTAAGAAATTCAAGAAATCGAGTGAACATAAATCTTAAGAAATATGATGATATTTGAAGTGAATATAAGTCTTTAAAAATGTGGTGACATTTGAAATGAATATAAGTCTCTATAAAGTTTGAGGAAAACTCAAAGAAACATGATGTGAACATAAATCTTAAGAAAATATGGTGGAATCTCAAGTGAACATAGATCTGAAGAAATTTGAAGTGAATACAAACCTTAAGAAATTCAAAGAAATAAAGTGTACATAAACCATAAGAAATAGGATGATATTTGAAGTGAATATAAGTCTTTAGGAAATGTGATGAAATTTGAAAGAATATAAGTCTCTAGAAAATTTGAGAAAACCGATGAAACTTGAGGTGAACATAAATCTTAATAAAAGCTTGTGGAATATCAAGTGAACATAGATCTGAAGAAATTTGAAGTGAATATAAACCTAAAGAAATTCTGAAGAAATACGAAGCGAACATAAACCTTAAGAAATAGGATTATATTTGAAGTGAATATAAGTCTTTAGGAAATGTGATGAAATTTGTAAAAAATACAAGTCTATAGAAAATTTTAGGAAAAGCTGATGAAACTTGACATGAATATAAATCTTAATAAAATCTGGTGTAGTCTCAAGTGAACATAGATCTGCAGAAATTTGAAGTGAATATAAATCTTAAGAAATTCTGAAGAAATACAAAGTGAACATAAACCGTAAGAAATATGTTGATATTTGAAGTGAATATAGGTCTTTAGAAAATGTGATGAAATTTGAAATGAATATATGTCTCTAGAAAATTTTAGGAAAACCTGATGAAACTTGACGTGAAAATAATACTTAATTAAATCTGGTGGAATCTCAAGTGAACATAGATCTGAAGAAATTTGAAGTGAATACAAACCTTAAGAAATTCTGAAGAAATACGAAGTGTACATAAACCATAAGAAATAGGATGATATTTGAAGTGAATATAAGTCTTTAGGAAATGTGATGAAATTTGAAAAGAATATAAGTCTCTAGAAAATTTGAGCAAAACCTGATGAAACTTGAGGTGAACATAAATCTTAATAAAAGCTTGTGGAATATCAAGTGAACATAGATCTGAAGAAATTTGAAGTGAATATAAACCTAAAGAAATTCTGAAGAAATACGAAGCGAACATAAACCTTAAGAAATAGGATTATATTTGAAGTGAATATAAGTCTTTAGGAAATGTGATGAAATTTGTAAAGAATACAAGTCTATAGAAAATTTTAGCAAAAGCTGATGAAACTTGACGTGATAAAATCTTAATAAAATGTGTAGTCTCAAGTGAACATAGATCTGAAATTTGAAGTGAATATAAATCTTAAGAAATTCTAAAGAAATACAAAGTGAACATAAACCGTAAGAAATATGATGATATTTGAAGTGAATATAAGTCTTTAGAAAATGTGATGAAATTTGAAATGAATATTGTCTCTAGAAAATTTGAGGAAAACCTGATGAAACTTGACGTGAAAATAATACTTAATAAAATCTGGTGGAATCTCAAGTGAACATAGATCTGAAGAAATTTGAAGTGAATATAAACCTTAAGAAATTTTGAAGAAATACGAAGTGAACATAAACCGTAAGAAATATGATGATATTTGAAGTGAATATAAGTCTTACGAAAATGTGATGAAATTTGAAATGAATTTAAGTCTCTAAAAAATTTGAGGAAAACCTGATGAAACTTGATGTGAACATAAATCTTAAGAAAATCTGATAGAATCTAAAGTGAACATAGATCTGAAGAAATTTGAAGTGAATAAAAACCTTAAGAAATTCTGAAGAAATACGAAGTGAACATAAATCTTAAGAAATATGATGATATTTGAAGTGAATATAAGTCTTTAAAAAATGTGGTGACATTTGAAATGAATATAAGTCTCTATAAAGTTTGAGGAAAACCTGAGGAAACATGATGTGAACATAAATCTTAAAAAAATATGGTGGAATCTCAAGTGAACATAGATCTGAAGAAATTTGAAGTGAATATAAGTCTTTAGGAAATGTGATGAAATTTGAAAAGAATATAAGTCTCTAGAAAATTTGAGGAAAACCTGATGAAACTTGAGGTGAACATAAATCTTAATAAAATCTTGTGCAATCTCAAGTGAACAGAGATCTGAAGAAATTTGAAGTGAATATAAACCTAAAGAAATTCTGAAGAAATACGAAGCGAACATAAACCTTAAGAAATAGGATTATATTTGAAGTGAATATAAGTCTTTAAGAAATGTGATGAAATTTGTAAAGAATACAAGTCTATAGAAAATTTTAGGAAAAGATGATGAAACTTGACGTGAATAGAAATCTTAATAAAATCTGGTGTAGTCTCAAGTGAACAAAGATCTGAAGAAATTTGAAGTGAATATAAATCTTAAGAAATTCTGAAGAAATACAAAGTGAACATAAACCGTAAGAAAGATGATGATATTTGAAGTGAATATAAGTCTTTAGAAAATGTGATGAAATTTGTAACGAATATATGTCTCTAGAAAATTTGAGGAAAACCTGATGAAACTTGAAGTGAAAATAATTCTTAATAAAATCTGGTGGAATCTAAAGTGAAAATAGATCTGAAGAAATTTGAAGTGAATATAAACCTTAAGAAATTTGGAAGATATACGAAATGAACAAAAACCGTAAGAAGTATGATGATATTTGACGTGAATATAATTCTATAGAAAATTTGATGAAATTTGAAATGAATATAAGTCTCTATAACGTTTGAGGAAAACCTGAAGAAAAATGATGTGAACATAAATCTTAAGAAAATATGGTGGAATCTCAAGTGAACATAGATCGAGAAATTGAAGTGAATACAAACCTTAAGAACTTCTCAAATAGGATGATATTTGAAGTGAATATAAGTCTTAGAAATGTGATGAAATTTGAAAGTATATAAGTCTCTAGAAAATTTGAGGAAAATGATGAAACTTGATGTGACATCAATCTTAAGAAAATGGGGAATCTAAAGTGAACATAGATCAAGAAATTTGAAGTGAATATAAACCTTAAAAATTAGGAGAATACTGGTGAACATAAACCGTAAGAAATATGATGATATTTGAAGTGAATACAAGTATTCAGAAAATATGGTGAAATTTGAAATGAATATAAGTCTCTAGAAAATTTGAGGAAAACCTGATGAAACTTGAAGTGTATATAAATCTTAATAAAATCTGGTGGAATCTAAAGTGAACAAAGATATGAAGAAATGTGAAGTGAATATAAACCTTAAGAAATTCTGAAGAAATTTCAAGTGAACATAAACCTTAATAAATATGATGATATTTGAAGTTAATATAATCCTTAGGAAATGTGATGAAATTTGAAATGAATATAAGTCTCTAGAAAATTTGAGTAAAACCTGATGAAACTTGACGTGAACATAAATCTTAAGAAAATCTGGTGTAATCTCAAGTGAACATAGATCTGAAGAAATTTGAAGTGAATATAAACCTAAAGAAATTCAAGAAATCTGAGTGAACATAAACCTTAAGAAATAGGATGATATTTGAAGTGAATATAAGTCTTTAGGAAATGTGATGAAATTTGTAAAGAATATTAGTCTCTAGAAAATTTGTAAAAAACCTGATGAAACTTGACGTGAACATAAATCTTAATTAAACTGTGGAATCTCAAGTGAACATAGATCCAAGAAATTTGAAGTGAATATAAACCTTAAGAAATTTTGAAGAAATATGAGTGAACATAAACCGTAAGAAATGATGATATTTGAAGTGAATATAAGTCTTTAGAAAATGTGATGAAATTTGAAATGAATATAAGTCTCTAGAAAATTTGAGAAAACCGATGAAACTTGACAAAATAAATCTTAATACAATCTTGTGGAATCTCAAGTGAACATAGATCTGAAGATATTTGAAGTGAATATAAACCTTAAGAAATTTTGAAGAAATACGAAGTGAACATAAACCATAAGAAATATGATGATAATTAAAGTGAATATAAGTCTTTAGAAAATGTGATGAAATTTGAAATGAATATAAGTCTCTAGAAAGTTTGAGGAAAACCTGATAAAACTTGATGTGAACATAAATCTTAAGAAAATCTCGTGGAATCTAAAGTGAACATAGATCTGACGAAATTTGAAGTGAATACAAACCTTAACAAATTATGAAGAAATACGAAGTGAACATAAACCTTAAGAAATAGGATGATATTTGACGTGAATATAAGTCTTTAGGAAATGTGATGAAATTTGAAAAAAATATAAGTCTCTAGAAAATTTGAGGAAAACCTGATGAAACTTGAGGTGAATATCAATCTTAAGAAAATCTGGGGGAATCTCAAGTGAACATATAACTGAAGAAATTTGAAGTGAATATAAACCTTAAGAAATTCTAAAGTAATACGAAGTGAACATAAATCTTAAGAAATATGATGATATTTGAAGTGAATATAAGTCTTTAAAAAATGTGGTGAAATTTGAAATGAATATAAGTCTCTATAAAGTTTGAGGAAAATCTGAAGAAACATGATGTGAACATAAATCTTAAGAAAATATGGTGGAATCTCAAGTGAACATAGATCTGAAGAAATTTGAAGTGAATACAAACCTTAAGAAATTCTGAAGAAATACGAAGTGTACATAAACCATAAGAAATAGGATGATATTTGAAGTGAATATAAGTCTTTAGGAAATGTGATGAAATTTGAAAAGAATAAAAGTCTTTAGAAAATTTGAGCAAAACCTGATGAAACTTGAGGTGAACATAAATCTTAATAAAATCTTGTAGAATCTCAAGTGAACATAGATCTGAAGAAATCTGAAGTGAATTTAAACGTAAAGAAATTCTGAAGAAATACGAAGCGAACATAAACCTTAAGAAATAGGATTATATTTGAAGTGAATATAAGTCTTTAGGAAATGTGATGAAATTTGTAAAAAATACAAGTCTATAGAAAATTTTAGGAAAAGCTGATGAAACTTGACGTGAATATAAATCTTAATAAAATCTGGTGTAGTCTCAAGTGAACATAGATCTGAAGAAATTTGAAGTGAATATAAATCTTAAGAAATTCTGAAGAAATACAAAGTGAACATAAACCGTAAGAAATATGTTGATATTTGAAGTGAATATAAGTCTTTAGAAAATGTGATGAAATTTGAAATGAATATATGTCTCTAGAAAATTTGAGGAAAACCTGATGAAACTTGACGTGAAAATAATACTTAATAAAATCTGGTGGAATCTAAAGTGAACATAGATCTGAATAAAATTGAAGTGAATATAAACCTTAGAAATTTTGGAGAAATACGAAGTGAACATAAACCGTAAGAAATATGATGATATTTGAAGTGAATATAAGTCTTTAGAAAATGTGATGAAACTTGAAATGAATATAAGTCTCTAAAAAATTTGAGGAAAACCTGATGAAACTTGATGTGAACATAAATCTTAAGAAAATCTGATGGAATCTCAATTGAACATAGATCTGAAGAAATTTGAAGTGAATAAAAACCCTAGGAAATTCTGAAGAAATACGAAGTGAACATAAATCTTAAGAAATATGATGATATTTGAAGTGATTATAAGTCTTTAAAAAATGTGGTGACATTTGAAATGAATATAAGTCTCTATAAAGTTTGAGGAAAACCTGAAGAAACATGATGTGAACATAAATCTTAGGAAAATATGGTGGAATCTCAAGTGAACAAAGATCTGAAGAAATTTGAAGTGAATACAAACCCTAAGAAATTCTGAAGAAATACGAAGTGTACATAAACCATAAGAAATAGGATGATATTTGAAGTGAATATAAGTCTTTAGGAAATGTGATGAAATTTGAA
This sequence comes from Vicia sativa, assembly GCA_021764765.1. Lineage (NCBI taxonomy): Eukaryota > Viridiplantae > Streptophyta > Magnoliopsida > Fabales > Fabaceae > Vicia > Vicia sativa. The sequence goes on from CM038795.1 coordinate 170,627,441, forward strand.
AAGAATATAAGTCTCTAGAAAATTTGAGGAAAACCTGATTAAACTTGAGGTGAACATAAATCTTAATAAAATCTTGTGGAATCTCAAGTGAACATAGATCTGAAGAAATTTGAAGTGAATATAAACCTAAAGAAATTCTGAAGAAATACGAAGCGAACATAAACCTTAAGAAATAGGATTATATTTGAAGTGAATACAAGTCTTTAGGAAATGTGATGAAATTTGTAAAGAATACAAGTCTATAGAAAATTTTAGGAGAAGCTGATGAAACATGACGTGAATATAAATCTTAATAAAATCTGGTGAAGTCTCAAGTGAACATAGATCTGCAGAAATTTGAAGTGAATATAAATCTTAAGAAATTATGAAGAAATACAAAGTGAACATAAACCGTAAGAAATATGATGATATTTGAAGTGAATATAAGTCTTTAGAAAATGTGATGAAATTTGAAATGAATATATGTCTCTAGAAAATTTTAGGAAAACCTGATGAAACTTGACGTGAAAATAATACTTAATAAAATCTGGTGGAATCTAAAGTGAACATAGATCTGAAGAAATTTGAAGTGAATATAAACCTTAAGAAATTTTGAAGAAATACGAAGTGAACATAAACCGTAAGAAATATGATGATATTTGAAGTGAATATAAGTCTTTAGAAAATGTGATGAAATTTGAAATGAATATAAGTCTCTAAAAAATTTGAGGAAAACCTGATGAAACTTGATGTGAACATAAATCTTAAGAAAATCTGATGGAATCTCAAGTGAACATAGATCTGAAGAAAATTGAAGTGAATAAAAACCTTAAGAAATTCTGAAGAAATACGAAGTGAACATAAATCTTAAGAAATATGATGATATTTGAAGTGAATATAAGTCTTTAAAAAATGTGGTGACATTTGAAATGAATATAAGTCTCTATAAAGTTTGAGGAAAACCTGAAGAAACATGATGTGAACATAAATCTTAAGAAAATATGGTGGAATCTCAAGTGAACATAGATCTGAAGAAATTTGAAGTGAATACAAACCTTAAGAAATTCTGAAGAAATACGAAGTGTACATAAACCATAAGAAATAGGATGATATTTGAAGTGAATATAAGTCTTTAGGAAATGTGATGAAATTTGAAAAGAATAAAAGTCTCTAGAAAATTTGAGCAAAACCTGATGAAACTTGAGGTGAACATAAATCTTAATAAAAGCTTGTGGAATCTCAAGTGAACATAGATCTGAAGAAATTTAAAGTGAATATAAACCTAAAGAAATTCTGAAGAAATACGAAGCGAACATAAACCTTAAGAAATAGGATTATATTTGAAGTGAATATAAGTCTTTAGGAAATGTGATGAAATTTGTAAAGAATACAAGTCTATAGAAAATTTTAGCAAAAGCTGATGAAACTTGACGTGAATATAAATCTTAATAAAATCTGGTGTAGTCTCAAGTGAACATAGATCTGCAGAAATTTGAAGTGAATATAAATCTTAAGAAATTCTGAAGAAATACAAAGTGAACATAAACCGTAAGAAATATGATGATATTTGAAGTGAATATAAGTCTTTAGAAAATGTGATGAAATTTGAAATGAATATATGTCTCTAGAAAATTTTAGGAAAACCTGATGAAACTTGACGTGAAAATAATACTTAATTAAATCTGGTGGAATCTCAAGTGAACATAGATCTGAAGAAATTTGAAGTGAATATAAACCTTAGGAAATTTTGAAGAAATATGAAGTGAACATAAACCGTAAGAAATATGATGATATTTGAAGTGAATATAAGTCTTACGAAAATGTGATGAAATTTGAAATGAATATAAGTCTCTAAAAAATTTGAGGAAAACCAGATGAAACTTGATGCGAACATAAATCTTAAGAAAATCTGATGGAATCTCAAGTGAACATAGATCTGAAGAAATTTGAAGTGAATAAAAACCTTAAGAAATTCTGAAGAAATACGAAGTGAACATAAATCTTAAGAAATATGATGATATTTGAAGTGAATATAAGTCTTTAAAAAATGTGGTGACATTTGAAATGAATATAAGTCTCTATAAAGTTTGAGGAAAACCTGAGGAAACATGATGTGAACATAAATTTAAAGAAAATATGGTGGAATCTCAAGTGAACATAGATCTGAAGAAATTTGAAGTGAATACAAACCTTAAGAAATTCTAAAGAAATACGAAGTGTACATAAACCTTAAGAAATAGGATTATATTTGAAGTGAATATAAGTCTTTAGGAAATGTGATGAAATTTGAAAAGAATATAAGTCTCTAGAAAATTTGAGGAAAACCTGATGAAACTTGAGGTGAACATAAATCTTAATAAAATCTTGTGGAATCTCAAGTGTAGATCCAAGAAATTTGAAGTGAATATAAACCTAAAGAAATTCTGAAGAAATACGAAGCGAACATAAACCTTACGAAATAGGATTATATTTGAAGTGAATATAAGTCTTTAGGAAATGTGATGAAATTTGTAAAGAATACAAGTCTATAGAAAATTTTAGGAAAAGCTGATGAAACTTGACGTGAATAGAAATCTTAATAAAATCTGGTGTAGTCTCAAGTGAACAAAGATCTGAAGAAATTTGAAGTGAATATAAATCTTAAGAAATTCTGAAGAAATACAAAGTGAACATAAACCGTAAGAAATATGATGATATTTGAAGTGAATATAAGTCTTTAGAAAATGTGATGAAATTTGTAACGAATATATGTCTCTAGAAAATTTGAGGAAAACCTGATGAAACTTGAAGTGAAAATAATTCTTAATAAAATCTGGTGGAATCTAAAGTGAAAATAGATCTGAAGAAATTTGAAGTGAATATAAACCTTAAGAAATTTGGAAGATATACTAAATGAACAAAAACCGTAAGAAGTATGATGATATTTGACGTGAATATAATTCTTTAGAAAATTTGATGAAATTTGAAATGAATATAAGTCTCTATAACGTTTGAGGAAAACCTGAAGAAAAATGATGTGAACATAAATCTTAAGAAAATATGGTGGAATCTCAAGTGAACATAGATCTGAAGAAATTTGAAGTGAATACAAACCTTAAGAACTTCTGAAATAGGATGATATTTGAAGTGAATATAAGTCTTTAGGAAATGTGATGAAATTTGAAAAGTATATAAGTCTCTAGAAAATTTGAGGAAAACGTGATGAAACATGATGTGAACATCAATCTTAAGAAAATCTGGGGGAATCTCAAGTGAACATAGATCTGAAGAAATTTGTAGTGAATATAAACCTTAAAAAATTCTGAAGAAATACGAAGTGAACATAAACCGTAAGAAATATGATGATATTTGAAGTGAATACAAGTCTTCAGAAAATATGGTGAAATTTGAAATGAATATAAGTCTCTAGAAAATTTGAGGAAAACCTGATGAAAGTTGAAGTGTATATAAATCTTAATAAAATCTGGTGGAATCTCAAGTGAACAAAGATCTGAAGAAATGTAAAGTGAATATAAACCTTAAGAAATTCTGAAGAAATTTCAAGTGAACATAAACCTTAATAAATATGATGATATTTGAAGTTAATATAATCCTTAGGAAATGTGATGAAATTTGAAATGAATATAAGTCTCTAGAAAATTTGAGGAAAACCTGATGAAACTTGACGTGAACATAAATCTTAAGAAATTCTGGTGTAATCTCAAGTGAACATAGATCTGAAGAAATTTGAAGTGAATATAAACCTAAAGAAATTCTGAAGAAATACGAAGTGAACATAAACCTTAAGAAATAGGATGATATTTGAAGTGAATACAAGTCTTTAGGAAATGTGATGAAATTTGTAAAGAATATTAGTCTCTAGAAAATTTGTAAAAAACCTGATGAAACTTGACGTGAACATAAATCTTAATTAAATCTGGTGGAATCTCAAGTGAACATAGATCTGAAGAAATTTGAAGTGAATATAAACCTTAAGAAATTTTGAAGAAATACGAAGTGAACATAAACCGTAAGAAATATGATGATATTTGAAGTGAATATAAGTCTTTAGAAAATGTGATGAAATTTGAAATGAATATAAGTCTCTAGAAAATTTGAGAAAAACCTGATGAAACTTGACGTCAAAATAAATCTTAATACAATCTTGTGGAATCTCAAGTGAACATAGATCTTAAGATATTTGAAGTGAATATAAACCTTAAGAAATTTTGAAGAAATACGAAGTGAACATAAACCATAAGAAATATGATGATAATTAAAGTGAATATATGTCTTTAGAAAATGTGATGAAATTTGAAATGAATATAAGTCTCTAGAAAGTTTGAGGAAAACCTGATAAAACTTGATGTGAACATAAATCTTAAGAAAATCTCGTGGAATATAAAGTGAACATAGATCTGACGAAATTTGAAGTGAATACAAACCTTAAGAAATTCTGAAGAAATACGAAGTGAACATATACCTTAAGAAATAGGATGATATTGGACGTGAATATAAGTCTTTAGGAAATGTGATGAAATTTGAAAAGAATATAAGTCTCTAGAAAATTTGAGGAAAACCTGATGAAACTTGAAGTGTATATAAAGTTTAATAAAATCTGGTTGAATCTCAAGTGAACATAGATCTGACGAAATTTGAAGTGAATACAAACCTTAAGAAATTCTGAAGAAATACGAAGTGAACATAAACCTTAAGAAATAGGATGATATTTGACGTGAATATAAGTCTTTAGGAAATGTGATGAAATTTGAAAAGAATATAAGTCTCTAGAAAGTTTGAGGAAAACCTGATGAAACTTGACGTGAACATAAATGTTAACAAAATCTGGTGGAATCTCAAGTGAACATAGATCTGAAGAAATTTGATGTGAAAATAAACCTAAAGAAATTCTGAAGAAATACGAAGTGAACATAAACCGTAAGAAATATGATGATAATTGAAGTGAATATAAGTCTATAGAAAATGTGGTGAAATTTGAAATGAATATAAGTATCTAGAAAATTTGAGGAAAACCTGATGAAACTTGAAGTGTATATAAAGCTTCACAAAATCTGGTGGAATCTCAAGTGAACAAAGATCTGAAGAAATGTGAAGTGAATATAAACGTTAAGAAATTCTGAAGAAATATGAAGTGAACATAAACCTTAAGAAATATGATGATATTTGAAGTGAATATAAGTCTTTAGAAAATGTGATGATATTTGAAAATTATACAAGTCTCTAGAAAGTTTGAGGAAAATCATATGAAGCTTGACGTGAACAAAAATCTTAAGATAATCTGATGGAATCTCAAGTGAACATAGATCTGAAGAAATTTGAAGTGAATATAAACCTTATGAAATTCTCAAGAAATACGAAGTGAACATTAACCTTAATAAATATGATGATATTTGAAGTGAATATAAGTCTTTAGAAAATGTGATGAAAACTAAAATGAATATAAGTCTATAGAAAATTTGAGGAAAACCTGTTGAAACTTGATGTGAACATAAATCTTAAGAAAATCTGATGGAATCTCAAGTGAACATAGATCTGAAGAAATTTGAAGTGAATCTAAACCTTAAGAAAGTCTGAAGAAATACGAAGTGAACATAAACCTTAAGAAATATGATGATATTTGAAGTGAATATAAGTCTTTAGAAAATGTGATGAAAACTGAAATGAATATAAGTCTATAGAAAATTTGAGGAATATCTGATGAAATTTGACGTGAACATAAATCTTAAGAAAATCTGGTGGAATCTCAAGTGAACATAGATCTGAAGAAATTTGAAGTGAATATAAACTTAAGAAATTCTGAAGAAATACGAAGTGAACCTAAACCTTAAGAAATATGATGATATTTGAAGTGAATATATGTCATTAGAAATGTGATGAAAATTGAAATAAATATATTTCTACAGAAAATTTGAGGAAAACCTGATGAAATTTGACTTTAACATAAATCTTAAGAAAATCTGGTGGAATCTCAAGTGAACATAGATCTAAAGAAATTTGAAGTGAATATAAACCTTAAGAAATATGATGATATTTGAAGTGAATATAAGTCTTTAGAAATTGTGATGAAATTTGAAATTAATATAAGTCTTTTAAAATTTGATGAAAACATGATGAAACTTGAATTGAACATATATCTTTAGAAAATTTTGTTGAATCTCAAGTGAACATAGATTTGAAGAAATTTGAATGAATATAAACCTTAAGAAATTCTGAAGAAATACGAAGTGAACATAAACCTTAAGAAATATGATGATATTTGAAATGAATATAAGTTTTTAGAAAATGTGATGGAATTTGAAAGGAGTATAAGACTCCAGAAAATTTGAGGAAAACCTGATGAAACTTCACATGAACATAAATCTTAAGAAAGTCTGATGGAATCTCAAGTGAACATAGATCTAAAGAAATTTGAAGTGAATATAAACCTTAAGAAATTCTGAAGAAATTCGAAGTGAACCTAAACCTTAAGAAATATGATGATTGTCGCACCCCAAAATTTACCCTCCTTTCCATAATCTTCTTGGAATATCGGTTCATGTTCCTTTCTCTTGTATCCACTCAAATTATTTGAAACAAGGCTTGTGGTTCTGGATTTCTTGAAGTTTTTGATCTATCGGTCAATTATTCCATTTTGGGATTTCTTTTAAGTTTGTGATCTATGCAAGTATTTGAGTTTTTCAGACCAATCTTGTACATCCAAGTTTACCCTATTACAAGATACAAGGATTGTGGTTGGTGCAAATCCACCCGAATTCCAGTTCACAATTGCAAATTCCTGAAGCCCAAAGGAAGTTCAAATTCTCGAGCGAATTGGAATGTTGGTTTATGTTTTAGCAAGTTGATCACGAGTTGGAGTTCAAAGGAAATTTTGAATTCTACTTATGGAACAAGGCAAGATAGAATTATCAGATTTTTACAGCAACTCAAATGTTCAAGATTATAAATTTGGATTCTAAGTCCTAAGTTTGTATCAACATTGGTCAGTTGAATTTTAGGCACCATCCAAATGCGAGCTTCATTCAAATGTTCTAAACACGTTACAAGAATCCTTACAAGTTTTGGAAATTTTGTCAAACTTGTATTTTGAACATAGTTCCCAAGTTGTTTCAATTCAAGTTCAAATTGTGAGAACAATTTATCAATATTCCAACCAATTTCAAAGGGATTCCAAGTTATTGTAAGTTTGGAACGGTTATGTTACACGATTCAAAGGCACCGTTGGTCTCTTGTTGTTAACATCTTAATAGCCGCTCAAATGCTCAAGAAATAGATTTAAACTCAAATCCTCAAGTTGTTGAATTTATTGGCACAAAGAGAGTTCTTGATAATTCAAGCTTACTCCTTAAAACTCTGTTGATTCATGTGACTTCACAAGTTCTCATTCGGAAGAGTATCCAAGAATTTTAAATTACAACTTCTTCACACAAAGAGAAAAGAAGGAAAAGTTTCAACATTACAAAAGAATTTAAACTTTCATTCATTTATGTCATGGAGATTACAATTTCGTTACAAAGAATTCTAAATGCTACAATTCAAAATTCTACAAGTTCCTAAATCCTAAAGCTATTTTCTAGCCGTGTCTTCAAAAGCATCGCGTTCTATCTTCGAGCTTTTCATCTTTATCCATCCTCCGCCTTCTTGTCAAGCTTTCCTATCTTTTGTCCGATTTCCACTCGTCACATGAAACAAGAAAATAACACAAGTTAGAAGCATAAACATAAATAAAACAAAGCAAGAAATTATCAAAGAGTTTGTCTATTGTTTCAAAACATCATCATTAGGCGTTGGCGGGAATCAGGTTTTATCGTTTAAGCCTCAGAATCTCGAAGATTAATCATCGGCGAATGCTTGTTTGCAAATCACGGATAACCCGGTTCACGAACAAACACGCAACGGCTGCAAGAAAAAGCGACAAGTCTAAGATTCCGGGCAAGCATACAAGGCAACGTGTTATTCTCAAATGACAATTCTAAGTTCGGGACAGCATACAACGAGCATACAAAGCGAGTTTTTCCGGCGGACATATACATATCAGTTCATATAAAACTCAAGCAAGCATAATCGGGGCAGCAATGTAAATGATTCCAACAGTTATAGCCCGACAGTTTAATTAATCCCACAGTTCACTAAATTCCAACAGGCAGCAAGATCCCAAGGTCAACATACAAGACCAAAGAAAGAGAGTTATTTTACCCAACAAGCCATAGTTATCAAGATAGGTGAAAATTTTTCACTCATAGAGAAAAGCATTGGTACAGCAGGAGGTAAAAGCCAAGAATGGCAAAACCAACATTAGAGAAAGATAACAAGCAACATCATAAAAAGGGAAAGGGTTTGGTTCCAAGAGAAGACAGGGTGCAGCTTCACCAAGGAATATGCCATAAAACAAGGACCAACATGAATTAATGACCAAGGCAGCATCTGCTCATTTTAAACCAAGAGAAAAGTATAATGGCAAAAGAGAGTAAAAGTTGTTCGAGAGATTCGGATGGGTAAACCGAAAATAAGTTATCGTGATTACATCATGAGAGGAAGAGACAAAAGATCAAGTGTATGGTATCCGCTCGGAGAGAATAAGAAGGCAATGTACTGAAATTCAAGCGAGGACAAGAGTTCATTTTCAAAAACACAAAGAGAAGGAAGTTTTGTTTCAAACCCAGAAAACAAGCATAGTATCAAGAACTCGAATAACCCAAACCAAGAGTGTAGTATCAATTCACCCTAACCAAACCAAAAAGCGATTCGCTCACCAAAACTCGAAAGACCTAAAAGTGTAGTATCGCTTCATATTCATCAAACCCAAAACCCAAGTACAGATCATTCTATATTCAAAACAAAAACGAAAGAAACTCTCAAAGCAGTTCAAGGAACACGAGTACATGAGAAAAGAAGTTCCAAACATAACCAGCCCAGAAATACCAAAAACGAAACACCAATAGCATAGCAAGCTCATCATTTTCACGCATCAACACCTTCAGATTTGTTTTGTTTCAGAAATTCTAATTCTGCATTTTTGAGAAAGAGAAGTTCAAGAAAGGTATTACCGGTTTCGGAGGAGAGGTTGCGAGCGATATCACCATCCTTCTCCTTCACCCCACGTTCCCTCTCATTTGCGCATCGCATCACGTTGTCGTCACTGATTAGAAGGCTAGGGTTCCTTTGTCCCTTTCAGTTTGCCCAATCTGTCAAACAAACCGAAACAAATCGGAAATCAATCAGGAACGAAAATCATATCAGGAACCCACATGCAAACCGAGATCGAGAGAGGGAGAGACGGAGCCGGCGAGGCGATGGAGAACCGAGCGGCGACGGTGAGGAAACCCATGACCGGGTTCGAGAGATGAGAGGAGTGATTTCCGGCGACAGTGAGGGTCGCGTGAGAAGAGAAGGGTTCGGGTTGGGATTTTCTGGGTGTTTTTCACCGTGAAGCGAGAGAGAACAGTTTGGAAGGGAATGGTATTTGATCTTTTTCCTCATTTGTTTTATTTTAATAGAATTAGTAGTTAGTAATTATTCTTAATAACTATTATTACTACTATTATTATATAATAACTATTATTATTTACTAACTCACTAACTATTATTATTATTTTTTTAGGTTATTAACTTAGGGATTATTATCATTATTAGTATCTATTGTTATTATTATTAACATTATTTTTGTACTGTTATTATATTATCATCATTACTACTATTATTACTAATATTTAGTATTACTACTAGTTATTATTGTTAACCATTATTTTCATTATTGAGAACTATTATTATTATTATTATCATGAATTATTGTTATTTTCTTAATAAAAAATTTATTATTACATATTTGTCCTAACCAATAAAATATTTAGTAACATCCAAAATACAAAAATGATAATAGTAGTTTTAGTTAGACTCTTTTATTTATTTATTAGGGAATTTCTAGTATTTTATTTCTTTTTCTTGCCATATCCCCATTTGTAAACTTGTACCCCCATTCCCATTTGTTGTAATAGTTAGCAAATAATTTTATTGCTTTATTTTATTTCATTATTTATCACAAGTACAAAACCAAAACATTTTCAAACTAATACTCATGCGAGCCGTCTTTTATTACCCCGAGGACAAAGCTTTGAAGCGTCCCAACGCCACACCTTTTGCACACACCACGCACTCTTGGGCTTACAATGAAAACTTTGATTGATTGGTTAAACATTATTTAATCATCTAATTAGATTATTCAAAATTAATTAGTTTACCTAATTAATTTTATTAAACTAATTACTTGATTAAGTTTTGTTTAATTAATCAATTGAATTTATTTCACGCATGCACTTACACAATAGATTATTTGAGCCACCTTGTATGGGTTTTTAATTTATTTATTTGCTTTATTTAAATGTTTGTACAATTGTTTGTTCTTTTCCATTATCACACCTTAAGTCCACATGCTTAATTAACTATAACCCGCATCTCCAAAACACTTTCCTAATTAAATTACAAACCTCGATCCAACGTCGAGTGCATTTTCTAAATTCTTTCATAAAGAAAACTCAAGTGTTTAAGCCGTTGGATGCTAGACTAATTGTTTAAACACTTGCAAAAAAAATGAACTTCGAATCTTTAAGTCGTTGGATGCTAGACTAATTGCTTAAAGATTCTTAATAACGTGAACCTTGTTTCACTTCACTCTTTCATAAAAGAAAAACTTTTGGGATGATAGACGACTCGTTGAACATTGAGTTCATCTTGTTTCTAGTATTTGAATCGTAGGATGCTAGTCCCATTGTTCGGTACTTTTCACCCGCATAAAAAACAATTCAACCCACTCAAACTCTTTTATCGCTCATATGCGATCATAAAAAACTCTTTTCGGATAAAGAGGGTGTAATAGTCGTTTCAAATACGAACGAGGACTTAAGCTTTTCAAACAAACAAAACAAGTCCTAGTTCAAAGTATTTGAAATGTCTAAACGCACGATTTTTCTTATAAAATCAATACAACAAATTTAAAACCTTTTTAAGAGGAACTACAGAGTTTTGACTTTCCCATTGCACAAGGGAATATGTAGGCCCGCGGTTCAAAAACCGTGCCAAACTCAAAATAATAATAAACATTTCTTTTTTCTTTTGGTATTCATAACTTAATAAACACACATACACAAACGCGTAGAATTAAATGGGTCCCATCGAGTACGATGGATGTAAGGGGTGCTAATACCTTCCCCTTACATAACCGACTCCCGATCCCACTTTTTGGTCACGTAGACCGTCTTATCCGCTTGCTTTGGGTTTTATCTATATTTTCCCGTTCTTTTTAGAACAAATAAAATTAGGTGGCGATTTCACTAGTTTTCGAGAATTAAAAGATTTTTTGAAAATCGAGTTGCTTCAGTTGGCGACTTCACTGGGGATATTTTTTAAAGCGAGTTAACCCTAATTTAATTCTTCGCTTGTGTGTTTACTATTCATTGCCTATTATTTCTTTATATCCTGTTGATGTATTTTGATATTGGGGCATTGTTTGGTTATGGTTCATAGATAAGCCCAATACCCAGGCTTCTAGGAAATATAAGTTTAGAGTGGTTGAGTAGCTTAGGTCCATTGGACATCCGTGTTCCTTGGATCGACGTGAAGACCACAACTTAGAGTTGGTCTTTTTAAGGGAGTTATTGCACCGCAATAATGCGGGATGATAATTCTTGGACAAAGGGCCTATAACTCTAAGTATTAGGATGTCCAAAACAAAACCGACCGCTCAAAGGATTTTTGAGTATCCCTTTAAGAGCCGCTTCTTAGAGTATACTTTTGGAAGTATTATCCCCATAGTCCGATCGTGGTGATAATGTTTCTAAAAGGGGATCCGAGACTCAAGAAGCATTTAGCATAAAAACATTAGAACCAACCTTGTTTGGGAATTGTGGTAGCGTCGAAACCATGTCCGACCGTCCTTTTAAACCCTTATGCTATTTAACTTTACATGTGATTTTGCGCATAACATCAATATGTATCGCATCACATTGCATTCTTACATGCATCACCATCATATGGCATTCTGATATGTATTACCGTCATGTTGCATTCTTACATGCATTACCATTACATCGCATTCTTACATGCGTTGCTATTATATTACATTGCATTCTTACATGCATTACCATTGCATTACATTCTTTAATGCATGCATTTCATCTTCATCAGAAAGCTCATTTCATTTCTTCTGTCCAGAAATATCAAACTGTCTACTCGACGCGCGTTCAGAACTCCAAGGATGTCTCAGAGGACTATAGACGAGCTTCGGTGGTCGAACTTTGAAGGCGGTTAAGCATGAAGAGTCAGATGAGTCTGGTCTTGGATCTCTTGCAAGTTGTGTTGAAGCGAGAATGCAACACCACACCGATCTCCGCAAGTTTGGTCGCTGCTCTATCATCTGATGTCTCCATGAGTCAAGGACATCCGCGTGTGGCGAACTCTCCAGTTCGAAATTTTCCTACTGAGTATCATCCTCGACCTTCACCTTCGAATATTCCTCGACAACAGCAATTGCTTGCTCCCCGATTGAAGAAGAAGGATCCAAATCCGCGTATTAATCCGCATTACCGCCGATATGCTCAACAGGATATTCAGCCAATCCCGATATCATATTCTCAACTTTTGCCTTGCTTGATTCAGAGCGGTGTTGTGATACCAAGGGAATTGAAGCCAGTACCAGGGGTCGCCAAAGCTTGGTTTGATGAGAAAGCTAAATGTGCTTTTCATGCTAACTCTGTAGGACATGAAACTGAAAATTGTTCGGCCTTCAAATGCACAGTTCAAGAGCTAATTGATGATAAGATTCTGTTTTTCAAACAGAATGGATCGAGCTTAGACATTTTGCTTGCAAGGTCTAATCATAGCAATTTTGAGGAACTTCCAAAACTCATTGGGACAATTGCTTGCCAAGAGGAAGCTGAGACTTTGAAGAGTAGTGATGAAGTAGACCAGATGTTCACTTCAGAAAAGGTGGTAACCTTCAGCAAAGATCTTTCAAGTTCTAGCAAAGGGAAGTCGGTTGCAACACCAACTCATTATCCTCCATTACCGTCTTTCAAATCTTTGCATCAACAACTTTTGTCTGATCTTCCTCAACTTCAGAGTCAGAACTCTCAAAATCAAAGCGCCTCGGAATAATGGAAAGAAAGAATGCTCATCATGTGGATACCATGTGAGGACACTCACAGGTTGTAATCCTTACAAAGCCAAGGTTCAACAGTTGATCGACCAGAAGTACTTGACTCTTCAAGGAGGAAATCTGTTTGTGAATGGGAACCCCGTACTCAAGTGAACGTCAAGCCTACTAATTTCATCTGAATCAACAAGTCAAGACAGAGCTCAAGTCTCCTCAACAACGACAGTCTTTTATTTCTTTACTGCATTTTCATGTGTATCTTGTTTAATTGTTTAAACTTTGTTTGCATGTAGAAACTTGTTTGTTTTCATCTTAATGCAATGAGTATGTTTGTCTTGAAGTAATTCATTCGTTGTCACTCAATCCATTCGTTATCACTCTTTAAATTGATTTGCGAGCATTTTGATACCAACGTTACCAACTCTTTCGCCTAGGCAAAGATTGGAGGGAGGATGACGATAATTGAAAAAACGCTAGATCTTTGAATGTATGTTCTTGAATAGAATCTGGCTGATGATGTACAGGCCTTGTTTCAAATCCCTAAACACCGGAGTTATAAGGGAGATAGACCCTCGTTAACCCCCCTCGAGCCTTGAAGTAGGAGTTTCTTTTCTTTCCGAAAAAACCTTCATTTTTACCCTGTGGGAGGGTAGTGTTCAGTTAATCTGATCGAGCGTTCAAAATTCATCAAGAGAGTGTGCATTTAAGGATACAACAATGGCTATCTTTCAAAAGGTTGAGAAAGGTCAAAACCACAGTAGTCGACCTCCATCTATCAATAGTGTGCATCAAAGGAGAATGATACCATGTTGGGTATCTCTAGCACATCAGAAAGGTCAACAGATGACAACACCGCAACGGTTATCCCTTATCTACCCAAGGACTCAGACAGTCACCATCACTTTTAACAAAACAAAGGTTGTGTATAGATCCACGACTTGTTCAAAAAAATGAATAGAAAAAGACAAAGAGCCCGCTAAGTCGGAACTTAGTAATAAGTCGCTTAGGCAAAAGTCAGGTAAGATCCCGAAATGCAAAGGATTCCCAACAAAGAACAAGTCGTGTGGTTAGACACCAAAGACAAATATGAGTGACTGTCGTGTCCAAGAAACCTCGTATCGGTTCCTCAACCACCATAACACCTCTCGAGAGATGAGTGCTCGTATCAGGATAGTTGAACTTAGGACTGAAGAACGTCATGGAGAATGGGCGGGCACCAAATATTTTGAGCCTAAAAATCCTTTTTCTAAAAACCGTGAACTGACCACGTTACAACCCTCAAAAGTCCTAATTGAAGCATGGGTTAATTCCAAAGCATACAACGAAGAGATCGCGTTTACCTGACTCCTACAGTGTGTGAAGTATCTGTGTTGGTATCATATGCTCGTCTTATCTTTCAAAAAGAAAATTTTCAATGTTGCACTCCAAAAAGTGTTTCAAAAAAAAAAATCATAATGTTTTTCATACAAAACTTCAAGACGCATAAATGTTGCATTATAATTGTCACAATAAACATTTTTCTACATGTAAAACAATTGTTTGACATTGAAGAAGTTCTCATAATGAACATCAGTGAAGGGTTTAACTTTGTCCAAAGAAGAAAGACTTGATCATCTCTTTGTATCAAGAAGCATGACGTCTAAGGACTCCTTTGAGCATATCACGAGTTGTCTTCTCAAGATTCTGTTAACTTGGGGGCAAATCGAAATTTAGCTCCTCGAATTTCTGCCAATCTGGGGGCAAATCCTTAAAGAGCAATCAGCAGTTGGTTTAGTCCTTCTCAAAAGAACAGTTAGCCTGGGACAACTGTCGTTCCATGTTTCAGTCAACTTGAAGCAATCACCTCGAGACATGGGAGTCTCTAAAACATTTACATTGGGGCATTTCGAATTAATCGTTCAGTTCCAATCAATTTGAGATAATTACTTTGACGCATGGAAGCCTTCAAAAGCTCTTATTCCACCAAATTAGTCTCTCACTTGTTGTTGATCTGAAGCAGCTACTTCGTAACGGTGGAGCTCTCTTAAATGGAGCAAGTGTTCGTCTCAAGAATCAATCAGTCTGAAGTAATTACTTCGAGACATAGAAGTCTCTCTAAAGCTCGTCCTGGGGCAGGTCTTCCCGATGCTCGCATAGCTCCTTATTCAGACGCAGCCGATCTGAGGAAAATACTTGAGACGTAGAGGTCTTTCCAATATTCATCCTGGGGCATGTCGTCCATCTACGCAAAGTCTGCCACTCTAAGTTTTGATAAATCTAAGGAGGTTATTTTGAGATGCGGCAATACATCCAAAGCTCATATCAAGGCATGATATTCCCACATCAGAATATCCGGTTCCTTTGATATGCTGATGATCAGTAAAGTATTGCGTCAGAGTACAGGATGCCGGGGCACTCCTTTACAAGAAAGATTTCTAGAAGGTCTAACAGACCGGGGCAGGTTGAGATTCTGAAGTCGATATATCTCTTAAGTGCAAAATCTAATGCAGCTGCATTCCCACATATGGGGCACGCCTCTAATCGTCATTATCTGATCAATTCAGGAGTTTGCTATTCTTCTTTCTACAAGAATTAGCATTGCAGCCCTTCCAACAATAATTCAACATTTGGAGCTTGGTCAATCATCTTTTTGTGCCATGTTCTTTTATCCTCCGGACTAACGGTGTCGAGGATTCAGTTTGATAGCCAGTGCATTAACCAGTATATTCATGCATTCATTCATTCATGCATTCATATCATATACTACATAGCACATTCATTCATAAACCTCAGCCAGGATTCGGGTTATTCCAAGATCGGCTATTGATTGTTCTCAGCAGAATCGAAATTTGAAGACTATTTTGAATGACAAATTTAGTTCTTCTGATCACAAGTTTGAGGGCTCGACCATAATTGGTCTACAACAATGATGATTCTCAAATCGAATTTGTTCCAGAGTGATTGGGTTTCCCCAAGCGAACTCTTGTATCAATGGACCTTCTTTATAGAGCTCCTTTTAAAAGTACACCATTACAAGCAGAAGACTTTTCTCAAATGATAATCTGGCTTTTCTCCCCAGTGCCAGGAGAATGCTTGTGTGAAAGACAATCGACAATGGTGTCAATTCTCCAATGAAGTCTCTTCCCCAGAGAAGTGGTTGATCATCCCCAGTGAACTCTTATGACAACAAGATCGTTCAATTGGATTCCCCAGTGATATCTTCCTTTTCTCAACAGGAAATCATGCATCATTTGCATTAGAAAAAATCATATCATGCATACCATACTCATGCATTAGCTTCGGCTATTTGTTTTGCAGGTTTTTCAACTGAAACTGTAAATATCCTCGTAAGGATCTAAATTGAGGGATTAGTTCTCAGACGACAAAATTATCCTCTTTTCTACAAGCACAAGTTATATACTTGTATGAATCTCAGTGATTTGATGTCTCCAGTCGAGATTTCTTCCCCAGCGAGACAGTTATCTCTTTCAATGGACTCTAATGTCAGCAAAACTTATCAACCGGGAATCCCCAGTGAATTTTCCACACGGTTTTCTTACGAAGTTTCCCCAGCGAAGCTTATTTCTCTCCCCAAGTGAATCTCCTTCAGAAAGGATTACTACAACATTATTCTTGGTATTTTCGAGATTTCTTTCAGACAAGAATCTTCCCAACAATTTCTACCAGCAGCGAATTCCGCATTTCGTTCTCTGAGCTGTTCTCAGAAAATTACATCAAACTTCTGGTGTGTTTATTTCCCCAGTAAGTCATCAACTACTCAACACATAAATATCCACCCGGCGGGATGTTTATTCAAATCTCAAGATATTTCTCCAACTCAGACGTTTATCTACATATCCACTTGCTGCAACGCATTGTCCATACAATGTCAGCAAATTGAAGCTCATTACCCTAGAAGTTTTTCAGTCACAGGTGCTGAATCTGATCCTTCTATCAACGGTAAAGCTATCTGCATACAAATTGAAGATCTTGTCGACTCAGAAGTTGTTCAACATGTCCGTACATGTTCAGTAAGATCTCTCGTCAGCAGAAATGTCGGAAACAAGATTTACCGACTTCATAAACATCTATATCACGCCGGTGTGCTGAATATTGTTATGTTTATCCCGGAATTGTACTCTCGGGGCTCTGATTTTGTTACGCTTGTAACTCGGAAGTTACATGGTCAAAGACATTGACATGCCATGGCTCCTCGCACGTGCACCAACAATTCCGATTTTGTTCTAGCCTTAGTTATCAGGGAACTCTTTGTTAAGTTCTCAATCATGTCAATCAGAGAACTCTTTGTTAAGTTCTCAATCATGTCAATCAGGGAACTCTTTGTTAAGTTCTCAATCATGTCAATCAGGGAACTCTTTGTTAAGTTCTCAATCATGTCAATCAGAGAACTCTTTGTTAAGTTCTCAATCATGTCAATCAGGGAACTCTTTGTTAAGTTCTCAGTCTTGTCAATCGGAGAACTCTTTGTTAAGTTCTCAATCATGTCATTTCAATTCTGTTTAAGGTCTCCAGGTAGTCCTTAGTTATCAGAGAACTCTTTGTTAAGTTCTCAATCATGTCATTTCAATTCTGTTTAAGGTCTCCAGGTAGTCCTTAGTTATCAGAGAACTCTTTGTTAAGTTCTCAATCGTGTCATTTTTCAATTCTGTTTAAGGTTTCCAGGTATTCCTTAGTTCAGAGAACTCTTTGTTAAGTTCTCAGTCATGTCAATTTTTCAATATATTGTTTTTCTTTTCGCTTGAGAAGTTCGTTTCTTTTCTCATAGCATCTTCGCAAAAATTGTTGTCAAAGTCATTTCGGTTACACGGTTATCCCCAGTGTTGTTAAAATCTCCTAGCTTGTGTGTTAAAGCATTCCGTTAATGCTTAGTAAGTTTTCTCTTCAAGCGTTTTTCTTGGCTCCGTAACCAAGATTTGTTATCTGTTTTCTGTTGTGGCATTGATTTCCCGCGTCGGGCAAATTTTCGGGGTTCTCTAGTATTCAATCCTCTTCCACCTTGAACGTTCGAAAGTTGTCAATCTTTCTCACTTATCAGATTTAAGACGATTGAATAGGGCAATCAAAAATTTACCCTCCTTTCCATAATCTTCTTGGAATATCGGTTCATGTTCCTTTCTCTTGTATCCACTCAAATTATTTGAAACAAGGCTTGTGGTTCTGGATTTCTTGAAGTTTTTGATCTATCGGTCAATTATTCCATTTTGGGATTTCTTTTAAGTTTGTGATCTATGCAAGTATTTGAGTTTTTCAGACCAATCTTGTACATCCAAGTTTACCCTATTACAAGATACAAGGATTGTGGTTGGTGCAAATCCACCCGAATTCCAGTTCACAATTGCAAATTCCTGAAGCCCAAAGGAAGTTCAAATTCTAATTGGAATGTTGGTTTATGTTTTAGCAAGTTGATCACGAGTTGGAGTTCAAAGGAAATTTTGAATTCTACTTATGGAACAAGGCAAGATAGAATTATCAGATTTTTACAGCAACTCAAATGTTCAAGATTATAAATTTGGATTCTAAGTCCTAAGTTTGTATCAACATTGGTCAGTTGAATTTTAGGCACCATCCAAATGCGAGCTTCATTCAAATGTTCTAAACACGTTACAAGAATCCTTACAAGTTTTGGAAATTTTGTCAAACTTGTATTTTGAACATAGTTCCCAAGTTGTTTCAATTCAAGTTCAAATTGTGAGAACAATTTATCAATATTCCAACCAATTTCAAAGGGATTCCAAGTTATTGTAAGTTTGGAGCGGTTATATGTTACGATTCAAAGGCACCGTTGGTCTCTTGTTGTTAACATCTTAATAGCCGCTCAAATGCTCAAGAAATAGATTTAAACTCAAATCACAAGTTGTTGAATTTATTGGCACAAAGAGAGTTCTTGATAATTCAAGCTTACTCCTTAAAACTCTGTTGATTCATGTGACTTCACAAGTTCTCATTCGGAAGAGTATCCAAGAATTTTAAATTACAACTTCTTCACACAAAGAGAAAAGAAGGAAAAGTTTCAACATTACAAAAGAATTTAAACTTTCATTCATTTATGTCATGGAGATTACAATTTCGAATTCTAAATGCTACAATTCAAAATTCTACAAGTTCCTAAATCCTAAAGCTATTTTCTAGCCGTGTCTTCAAAAGCATCGTCGTTCTATCTTCGAGCTTTTCATCTTTTATCCATCCTCCGCCGTCTTCTTGTCAAGCTTTCCTATCTTTTGTCCGATTTCCACTCGTCACATGAAACAAGAAAATAACACAAGTTAGAAGCATAAACATAAATAAAACAAAGCAAGAAATTATCAAAGAGTTTGTCTATTGTTTCAAAACATCATCATTAGGCGTTGGCGGGAATCAGGTTTTATCGTTTAAGCCTCAGAATCTCGAAGATTAATCATCGGCGAATGCTTGTTTGCAAATCACGGGATAACCCGGTTCACGAACAAACACGCAACGGGCTGCAAGAAAAAGAAGCGACAAGTCTAAGATTCCGGGCAGCAAGCATACAAGGCAACGTGTTATTCTCAAACGACAATTCTAAGTTCGGGACAGCATACAACGAGCATACAAAGCGACAGTTTTTCCGGGCAGCAGCATATACACATATCAGTTCATATAAAACTCAAGCAAGCATAATCGGGGCAGCAATGTAAATGATTCCAACAGTTATAGCCCGACAGTTTAATTAATCCCACAGTTCACTAAATTCCAACAGGCAGCAAGATCCCAAGGTCAACATACAGCAAGCAGCCAAAGAAAGAGAGTTATTTTACCCAACAAGCCATAGTTATCAGCATAGGTGAAAATTTTTCACTCATAGAGAAAAGCATTGGTACAGCAGGAGGTAAAAGCCAAGAATGGCAAAACCAACATTAGAGAAAGATAACAAGCAACATCATAAAAAGGGAAAGGGTTTGGTTCCAAGAGAAGACAGGGTGCAGCTTCACCAAGGAATATGCCATAAAACAAGGACCAACATGAATTAATGACCAAGGCAGCATCTGTTCATTTTAAACCAGCAGAGAAAAGTATAATGGCAAAAGAGAGTAAAAGTTGTTCAGAGATTCAGATGGGTAAACCAGAAAATAAGTTATCAGCAGTTACATCATGAGAGGGGAAGAGACAAAAAGATCAAGTGTATGGTATCTGTTCAGAGAGAATAAGAAGGCAACAGACCAGAAATTCAAGCAGGACAAGAGTTCATTTTCAAAAACACAAAGAGAGAAAAAGGAAGTTTTGTTTCAAACCCAGAAAACAAGCATAGTATCAAGAACTCGAATAACCCAAACCAAGAGTGTAGTATCAATTCACCCTAACCAAACCAGAAAAAGGCAGTATCAGTTCTCACCAAAAACTCAGAAAGACCTAAAAGTGTAGTATCAGTTCATATTCATCAAACCCAAAAAACCCAAGTACAGATCTGTTCTATATTCAAAACAAAAAACCAGAAAGAAACTCTCAAAGACAGTTCAAGGAACACGAGTACATGACAGAAGAAAAGAAGTTCCAAACATAACCAGCCCAGAAATACCAAACAGAAACGAAACACCAATAGCATAGCAAGCTCATCATTTTCACGCATCAACACCTTCAGATTTGTTTTGTTTCAGAAATTCTAATTCTGCATTTTTGAGAAAGAGAAGTTCAAGAAAGGTATTACCGGTTTCGGAGGAGAGGTTGCGAGCGATATCACCATCCTTCTCCTTCACCCCACGTTCCCTCTCATTTGCGCATCGCATCACGTTGTCGTCACTGATTAGAAGGCTAGGGTTCCTTTGTCCCTTTCAGTTTGCCCAATCTGTCAAACAAACCGAAACAAATCGGAAATCAATCAGAAACGAAAATCATATCAGGAACCCACATGCAAACCGAGATCGAGAGAGAGGGAGAGACGGAGCAGTCGCGGCGAGAGGCGATGGAGAACCGGACAGCGCGAGCGGCGACGGTGAGGAACCCACAGACCGGGTTCGCGAGAGAGATGAGAGGAGTGATTTCCGGCGACAGTGAGGGTCGCGTGAGAAGAGAAGGGTTCGGGTTGGGATTTTCTGGGTGTTTTTCACCGTGAAGCGAGAGAGAACAGTTTGGAAGGGAATGGTATTTGATCTTTTTCCTCATTTGTTTTATTTTAATAGAATTAGTAGTTAGTAATTATTCTTAATAACTATTATTACTACTATTATTATATAATAACTATTATTATTTACTAACTCACTAACTATTATTATTATTTTTTTAGGTTATTAACTTAGGGATTATTATCATTATTAGTATCTATTGTTATTATTATTAACATTATTTTTGTACTGTTATTATATTATCATCATTACTACTATTATTACTAATATTTAGTATTACTACTAGTTATTATTGTTAACCATTATTTTCATTATTGAGAACTATTATTATTATTATTATCATGAATTATTGTTATTTTCTTAATAAAAAAATTTATTATTACATATTTGTCCTAACCAATAAAATATTTAGTAACATCCAAAAATACAAAAAATGATAATAGTAGTTTTAGTTAGACTCTTTTTATTTATTTATTAGGGAATTTCTAGTATTTTATTTCTTTTTCTTGCCATATCCCCATTTGTAAACTTGTACCCCCATTCCCATTTGTTGTAATAGTTAGCAAATAATTTTATTGCTTTATTTTATTTCATTATTTATCACAAGTACAAAACCAAAAACATTTTCAAACTAATACTCATGCGAGCCGTCTTTTATTACCGACGGACAAAGCTTTGAAGTCCCAGCCACACCTTTTTGCACACACCACGCTTACTCTTGGGCTTACAATGAAAACTTTGATTGATTGGTTAAACATTATTTAATCATCTAATTAGATTACTCAAAATTAATTAGTTTACCTAATTAATTTTATTAAACTAATTACTTGATTAAGTTTTGTTTAATTAATCAATTGAATTTATTTCACGCATGCACTTACACAATAGATTATTTGAGCCACCTTGTATGGGTTTTTAATTTATTTATTTGCTTTATTTAAATGTTTGTACAATTGTTTGTTCTTTTCCATTATCACACCTTAAGTCCACATGCTTAATTAACTATAACCCGCATCTCCAAAACACTTTCCTAATTAAATTACAAACCTCGATCCAACGTCGAGTGCATTTTCTAAATTCTTTCATAAAGAAAACTCAAGTGTTTAAGCCGTTGGATGCTAGACTAATTGTTTAAACACTTGCAAAAAAAATGAACTTCGAATCTTTAAGTCGTTGGATGCTAGACTAATTGCTTAAAGATTCTTAATAACGTGAACCTTGTTTCACTTCACTCTTTCATAAAAGAAAAACTTTTGGGATGATAGACGACTCGTTGAACATTGAGTTCATCTTGTTTCTAGTATTTGAATCGTAGGATGCTAGTCCCATTGTTCGGTACTTTTCACCCGCATAAAAAACAATTCAACCCACTCAAACTCTTTTATCGCTCATATGCGATCATAAAAAACTCTTTTCGGATAAAGAGGGTGTAATAGTCGTTTCAAATACGAACGAGGACTTAAGCTTTTCAAACAAACAAAACAAGTCCTAGTTCAAAGTATTTGAAATGTCTAAACGCACGATTTTTCTTATAAAATCAATACAACAAATTTAAAACCTTTTTAAGAGGAACTACAGAGTTTTGACTTTCCCATTGCACAAGGGAATATGTAGGCCCGCGGTTCAAAAACCGTGCCAAACTCAAAATAATAATAAACATTTCTTTTTTCTTTTGGTATTCATAACTTAATAAACACACATACACAAACGCGTAGAATTAAATGGGTCCCATCGAGTACGATGGATGTAAGGGGTGCTAATACCTTCCCCTTACATAACCGACTCCCGATCCCACTTTTTGGTCACGTAGACCGTCTTATCCGCTTGCTTTGGGTTTTATCTATATTTTCCCGTTCTTTTTAGAACAAATAAAATTAGGTGGCGATTTCACTAGTTTTCGAGAATTAAAAGATTTTTTGAAAATCGAGTTGCTTCAATGATATTTGAAGTGAATATATTTCATTAAAAATGTGATGAAAATTGAAATAAATATAAGTTTATAGAAAATTTTGGGAAAACCTGATGAAATTTGAGTTGAACATAAATCTTAAGAAAATCTGGTGGAATCTCAAGGAAACATAGATCTAAAGAAATTTGAAGTGAATATAAACCTTAAGAAATATGATGATATTTGAAGTGAATATAAGTCTTTAGAAATTGTGATAAATTTGAAATGAATATAAGTCTTTTAAAGTTTGATGAAAACATGATGAAACTTGAATTGAACATAAATCTTTAGAAAATCTGGTTGAATCTCAAGTGAACATAGATCTCAAGAAATTTGAAGTGAATATAAACCTTAAGAAATTCTTAAGAAATACGAAGTGAACATAAACCTTAAGAAATATGATGATATTTGAAGTGAATATAAGTCTTTAGAAAATGTGATGAAAACTAAAATGAATATAAGTCTATAGAAAATTTGAGGAATACCTGATGAAATTTGACGTGAACATAAATCTTAAGAAAATCTGATGGAATCTCAATTGAGCATAGATCTGAAGATATTTGAAGTGAATCTAAACCTTAAAAAATTCTGAATAAATACGATGTGAACATAAACCTTAAGAAATATGATGATATTTGAAGTGAATATAAGTCTTTAGAAAATGTGATGAAAACTAAAATGAATATAAGTCTATAGAAAATTTAAGGAATACTTGATGAAATTTGACGTGAACATAAATCTTAAGAAAATCTGGTGGAATCTCAAGTGAACATAGATCTGAAGAAATTTGAAGTGAATATAAACCTTAAGAAATTCTGAAGAAATACGAAGTGAACCTAAACCATAAGAAATATGATGATATTTGAAGTGAATATATGTCATTAGAAATGTGATGAAAATTGAAATAAATATAAGTCTACAGAAAATTTGAGGAAAACCTGATGAAATTTGACTTGAACATAAATCTTAAGAAAATCTGGTGGAATTTTAAGTGAACATATATCTGAAGAAATTTGAAGTGAATATAAACCTTAAGAAATATGATGATATTTGAAGTGAATATAAGTCTTTAGAAATTGTGATGAAATTTGAAATAAATATAAGTCTTTTAAAATTTGATGAAAACATGATGAAACTTGAATTGAACATTAATCTTTAGAAAATCTGGTTGAATCTCAAGTGAACATAGATCTGAAGAAATTTGAAGTGAATATAAACCTTAAGAAATTCTGAAGAAATACGAAGTGAACATAAACCTTAAGAAATATGATGATATTTGAAGTGAATATAAGTTTTTAGAAAATGTGATGGAATTTGAAAGGAGTATAAGACTCTAGAAAATTTCATGAAAACCTGATGAAACTTCACATGAACATAAATCTTAAGAAAATACGATGGAATCTCAAGTGAACATAGATCTGAAGAAATTTGAAGTGAATATAAACCTTGAGAAATTCTGAATAAATACGAAGTGAACGTAAACCTTAAGAAATATGATGATATTTGAAGTGAATATAAGTCTTTAGAAAATGTGATGATATTTGAAAATTATACAAGTCTCCAGAAAGTTTGAGGAAAATGTTATGAAGCTTGACGTGAACAAAAATCTTAAGATAATCTGATAGAATCTCAAGTGAACAAAGATCTGAAGAAATTTGAAGTGAATATAAACCTTATGAAATTCTCAAGAAATACGAAGTGAACATTAACCTTAAGAAATATGATGATATTTGAAGTTAATATAAGTCTTTAGAAAATGTGATGAAAACTAAAATGAATATAAGTCTATAGAAAATTTGAGGAAAACCTGATGAAACTTGACGTGAACATAAATCTTAAGAAAATCTGATGGAATCTCAAGTGAACATAGATCTGAAGAAATTTGAAGTGAATATAAACCTTAAGAAATATGATGATATTTGAAGTGAATATAAGTCTTTAGAAATTGTGATGTAATTTGAAATGAATATAAGTGTTTTAAAATTTGATGAAAACATGATGAAACTTGAATTGAACATTAATCTTTAGAAAATCTGGTTGAATCTCAAGTGAACATAGATCTGAAGAAATTTGAAGTGAATATAAACCTTAAGAAATTCTGAAGAAATACGAAGTGAACATAAACCTTAAGAAATATGATGATATTTGAAGTGAATATAAGATTTTAGAAAATGTGATGGAATTTGAAAGGAGTATAAGACTCTAGAAAATTTCATGAAAACCTGATGAAACTTCACATGAACATAAATCTTAAGAAAATACGATGGAATCTCAAGTGAACATAGATCTGAAGAAATTTGAAGTGCATATAAACCTTAAGAAATTCTGAATAAATACGAAGTGAACGTAAACCTTAAGAAATATGATGATATTTGAAGTGAATATAAGTCTTTAGAAAATGTGATGATATTTGAAAATTATACAAGTCTCTAGAAAGTTTGAGGAAAATCATATGAAGCTTGACGTGAACAAAAATCTTAAGATAATCTGATGGAATCTCAAGTGAACATAGATCTGAAGAAATTTGAAGTGAATATAAACCTTATGAAATTCTCAAGAAATACGAAGTGAACATTAACCTTAAGAAATATGATGATATTTGAAGTGAATATAAGTCTTTAGAAAATGTGATGAAAACTAAAATGAATATAAGTCTATAGAAAATTTGAGGAAAACCTGATGAAACTTGACGTGAACATAAATCTTTAGAAAATCTGATGGAATCTCAAGTGAACATAGATCTGAAGAAATTTGAAGTGAATCTAAACCTTAAGAAAGTCTGAAGAAATACGAAGTGAACATAAACCTTAAGAAATATGATGATATTTGAAGTGAATATAAGTCTTTAGAAAATGTGATGAAAATTGAAATAATTATAAGTCTCCAGAAAATTTGAGGAAAACCTGATGAAATTTGACGTGAACATAAATCTTAAGAAAATCTGGTGGAATCTCAAGTGAACATAGATCTGAAGAAATTTGAAGTGAATATAAAGCTAAAGAAATTCTGAAGAAATATGAAGTGAACCTAACCTTAAGAAATATGATAATATTTGAAGTGAATATATGTCATTAGAAATGTGTTGAAAATTGAAATAAATATAACTCTATAGAAAATTTGAGGAAAACCTGATGAAATTTGACTTGAACATAAATCTTAAGAAAATCTGGTGGAATCTCAAGTGAACATAGATCTGATGAAATTTGAAGTGAATATAAACCTTAAGAAATATGATGATATTTGAAGTGAATATAAGTCCTTAGAAATTGTGATGAAATTTGAAATGAATATAAATCTTTTAAAATTTGATGAAAACATGATGAAACTTGAATTGAACATAAATCTTTAGAAAATCTGGTTGAATCTCAAGTGAACATAGATCTCAAGAAATTTGAAGTGAATATAAACCTTAAGAAATTCTGAAGAAATACGAAGTGAACATAAACCTTAAGAAATATGATGATATTTGAAGTGAATATAAGTTTTTAGAAAATGTGATGGAATTTGAAAGGAGTATAAGACTCCAGAAAATTTGAGGTAAACCTGATGAAACTTCACGTGAACATAAATCTTAAGAAAATACGATGGAATCTTAAGTGAACATAGATCTGAAGAAATTTGAAGTGAATATAAACCTTAAGAAATTCTGAATAAATACGAAGTGAACGTAAACCTTAAGAAATATGATGATATTTGAAGTGAATATAAGTCTTTAGAAAATGTGATGATATTTGAAAATTATACAAGTCTCTAGAAAGTTTTAGGAAAATCTTATGAAACTTGACGTGAACAAAAATCTTAAGAAAACCTGATGGAATCTCAAGTGGACATAGATCTGAAGAAATTTGAAGTGAATATAAACCTTAAGAAATGCTCAAGAAATACGAAGTGAACATTAACGTTAAGAAATATGATGATATTTGAAGTGAATATATGTCTTTAGAAAATGTGATGAAAACTGAAATGAATATAAGTCTATAGAAAATTTGAGGAAAACCTGATGAAACTTGATGTGAACATAAATCTTAAGAAAATCTGATGGAATCTCAAGTGAACATAGATCTGAAGAAATTTGAAGTGAATCTAAACCTTAAAAAATTCTGAATAAATACGAAGTGAACATAAACCTTAAGAAATATGATGATATTTGAAGTGAATATAAGTCTTTAGAAAATGTGATGAAAATTGAAATAAATATAAGTCTCCAGAAAATTTGAGGAAAACCTGATGAAATTTGACGTGAAGATAAATCTTAAGAAAATCTGGTGGAATCTCCAGTGAACATAGATCTGAAGAAATTTGAAGTGAATATAAACCTTAAGAATTTCTGAAGAAATACGAAGTGAACATAAACCTTAAGAAATATGATGATATTTGAAGTGAATATAAGTGTAACGCCCGCTTTAATTAATATTATATTATATTAATATTTTCGAGTTACCGATCGATATTTATTTTGCGATGAGAATAAATATATTAATCGATATATATATGATAATATATTTGGCGAAGTTTCGTTCGGTCCGGTTTTTTTATTTCGTTCGGTTCGGTAAAATATTATTCGGATCCGATATTTAATTCCCCGGAATTATTTTAATAAATTGAATTAATAATAGTATTGGATATTATTAGTATGTTAATTTATAAGAATTGGATAGGGGTGTGAGGAGCAATTTCCTAGGATTGGGTTTACAACCTTAACCTTACTAATAGGAAAACAACTTATAAAAGCCATTTTCCTCCTTTTCTTTCCATTGTGAACACAAAGCCAAATAGAAACTTGGAAGCTTGAGAGAAAGAGCGGGTTTTGGGGAAGAAGAAGAGGAGCAAGAACAAGCATGAAGTTGGGATTGTGATGAAGCATCTTGCAACCAACCAAGCTAGAGGTAAGGGGTTTGATTCTCCATCTCATATTGTTAGGTTTTGATGTTTATGTTTTGGATTTGGGGGAAAAGTTGATAAGTTGATTTATAGGATTTTGGTTGATTGTTTGATTGAAATAGATTAGAAGAGTTGGATTAGGAGTATGGTTTGTGGGTGTATTAGGTGCTAGCTTGTAGAAGTTAAGAGTATTATGAGTTGTTTGGCGTTGGGTTTTAATTGATGGCTTATGTTGAATCGCGATGATTATGTGATGCTTTATTTTGATACGAGTATAATGATTATGTGACGAAATTAAAGTGTTAATTTTATACACTAAATGATAAATTAAAGCATGTAAATTTTGGTACATGTTGACACACTCTTATTAACTTATATCATTTATAATTCCAAAACTATTTATATATTTTATCATGCCTTTAATTATATGTTTTGGAGTATCTCACCCTTTACTTGTTTCGCCGTTGTCTTTATATTGGTAACGTGCAGGTGATCCACGAGGATGATGAGGATTAGCTCGAGTCTCTTTATTTTGAGTCGCTCTGCTCTGATCGTAGTAACACTCGGGTTTTGGGCGACGTTATTATTTTGGATAGGATAGTTTATGTATACTATCTTATGATGTTATAACTTTATGTATCGATGATAACATGATGATATGTATATTTTGTGAACACATCCGTTGTGCTGTGAATAGTCATATGTTTATATGATGATTTATGATATGAATCGGTATATTCGACTTTTGATTTTTGTGATGTGCATTATAATGCAAAGTGATGAAAACACGAATATGTGATACCTCAATTTATGTTGGATGAAATTTTGAAACTCTGATTTTATTATTAATTAGAGGGGTAGAATTGGGGTGTTACAGTAAGCATACGCGATGATCCTGCATACGTGACGATCGCGTCTCCGACATCTTCAACAAGATGTACGTCGCATTTAATCACTTCGGCATCTGTCATGCAAAGAGGGATTAACTTCTTTTTCACAACAAAGTCAGAAGCAAGGATATGCTAGCACAAAGATTATAATACAATACATACATTTTAACATGCCCAACGATAAACAATAAACGATTAAAGTAAAGCTTCCGAATCACTTAGCTTTTGATTGTCGTGACTACTCGGACCGTCGAGTTATGATTGAATATGCGGAGGACGGTGCTGCCCGTCATATTTTTTGCTCAACTGGGTTGAGAGCTTTGCTCTCAAAATCAAACTGTATTCTCTTTTCCTAACTGCTTATCTTTGCAAACTTCGTAACGGCCAAATACATGTATTTCATAACAACTTTCTCAAGAGTTCTGGTTTTGACATCAACAACAAGCCATGACTCATCAAGTGCTTCGCTGTTACGTCATGCTCGTAACGTAATTTGATTTCCATCTTCCCTTTGTGAAACATTGCTTTCCGGTCTTGTTACTTTTCTTCCAGTTTCCTAGGATGATGAAATACACACCTAATAAGTAGGAAATAGTTACCATATCATAAGTATTACACGGATGACAACTTTAAATGTCTACGAAATGAACGCAATGGCATTTAACAATCTTAAGGAGAGATATCCAGGCCATGTACTGCATTAATTAAGTAACAAAACCAGTTCAGAGGTATAATCCTCCAGTATACATCCATATTATGCAACCATAAATAATGGTCTCATTTTGCGATAATGCCGATTACTTTATACACTACGTTTGGTCAAGCACCTCATATTCACCATGAGATGTATCACGGCTTATGTAATTTTTATCTTAATCGTATCTTTACACGTCCTTTTCTCATTACACATGCGCATTATCATAACAAAAACATGTTAAAACTATAATTCGAGAGTTTACGCGATAGGAAAATTACTATCACACTGAAAAGTTACAAGCATTAACATCATAAATTTACTATGATAACCATATCAGTATGTGTTGAACAAGATTCATATATAGTTATTACTAAAGCATGTAGAATACATATCTTTCGATGTCGGTAGCGATGAGAGACACCTAATTTTTGGAAGCTCTAACTTGTCAGACTCCTTATAATTTAACTGCGGCGATGAAAGAACGACAACCATCACGCTATTACAGAATTCACATGCCAAAAATATCTGCCTAACTTTCAATTCCCTGTCCTCTTCTGATAATCTTTCTTTGTCTCTTTTGTGAGGAAGTTAAATGCATGACATGATAAATTCAAAAATCGGGCTTCTACTTATCTTCTACGGCTGTGGCGGCAGTGTAATACTCATCATGATCGGTTTAGACCGCATGAAGTTGTATATCAGCTCCTTTATGTCCTCGCGTTCGAAGTAACCTGATTTGTTGTACTCGACCTCCTTGTGCCTAACCTTTCTTCTGCAGCATATATCATATACTATCATATGAGTTACAGTTGGTATTAAATTTTTAACAGACAGTTACGACAATACTAAAACAACAATTATAATGTTGTTTGTAACTGTTCCTATAATTCAAAAACTGTTAAGCACTAGAAAAAGATTAGGGAATTAAGCATCGAAAATGTATGCCAATTGATTGCAATTAATTAGAAGAATAGGTAAGAATCACTTATCTTTCCATGGAGGCATCATAATTGTTTTCGATCAAATCCTAGTTTTTGTATCGGACATTTCACCTGATGGACCTGTTTTGACGGGTCGTGAAGTAAGACTATTCTGTAATGGTGTGATGCCTGGGTATTTCCTAAGGATTCCTGATAGGAAGTACAATTCCTGTAGCGATCAACACCGGCTTGAAGCCTCCTTGTGAATTTCGATCAGATGCAGTTCCGCCAAAATCGATCGGGTTCATAACAGCTTTAAGGGAGCGAGTTTTTGGATCTGACACGGGTTTCCAAGCTGGGTAGCTCAGGATTTTAGATGAAGACGGAGATCGGCGTATAGATGCAGAACACCAACGACAATCTCGGATGAAAGTTTTGTCGTCGAAGAAGGCGTCATTGCCTTCTGATTCGCATAACACCCAAGTCGATGACGTGTGCCTTTCGGCTTCCAAACGAGGGAATTCCTCTTTGATCTGGCTCTTCCGATCGGATCTCCGGACAACCGATCCCAAACATAGCTTATCGATGGTTCTCTGTCTGAGGCATCAGTGAATAAATGACAATCAACTTTGTTGCTGAAGCTGTATAACAATGTTATTTTGTAAAATTATAAGACAGAGAAATCATGACAACTTATCTTTTAACATGCTACAGTTGTTTGTCAAGCACTTATGAAATGAATATATTAACAAGTGTGTGATGACCGCTGCTCCTCTGCCACGGATTGTGAATCGGAGGGGATGAAGTGATCATCCTCAAAATCTTGAGGCCCAGAAAATTTTTACCGGATCCCACGGTGGGCGCCAAATATTCTTGCAAGAAAAACTATATATATATGATCTTAAGGGATTGAGGCTCATACAAGGGATGCATGGCCTCCAAATTATGTCTAGCTTACCCCGTATATGGGAATCTTTAGATATGGTGTAAGAGACCTCTCTTGAGCGTGTAGCGAAGAGAGGGAATGAGAGAATGTCCTTTATTCATGTTCATAAGACCTCTTTATATAATATGGTCATCATTCAGGTTCATGATGACATAACCGTCCATAAATACTCGTAACTGATTACTAATAACTTGTAACGTCCGTAACTGACTCATAAGTAATGTAACGTATATAATCGTTCTCTAATATGAAACCTATTAGAGAGCGATTATATACGTTACATTACTTATGGGTCAGTTACGGACGTTATAGGTATTATCTATATGGTGATATATTTCAATCATTGTTATAGGTATTATCTATATGGTGATATGTTTCAATCCAATGATTGATTTTAAAAAATATTAATCTGAAGTGACGTTTTTGAGCGAGTGTAACTCTTCAAATGTAATTTGATATATATATATATATATATATATATATATATATATATATATATATATATATATATATATTAATCGACATATCTATCTATTCCTTTTGATCATAGAAAGAATCTTTATTTGTTACTAGCGTCTAAGGGCACTTTCGTGCCCGTTTATCCACTTTTTTAATACGCACAACGGCAAAATATAAATGCGTTGATATTAATTTAAAATATTTATTAAATAAATTTTGAGATATGCATTTGTGTATAATAACTTAATTTTATATTAAATATGTGGCACATATAATACACTTAATATATAATCATATAAAAGAAATCAATGAAAGAAACACTTAATTATTTATAAGAATCACTCTCCCTCCCTCCCTCTTTATGTCTCTCCCTCTTAATTAAGCATCATAATTTCATTATTGTTTATTTGTTCTACATAAAATAAAATATAGAAGTTAAGAAGATTAAAATAAGTTGGAAATTTAAAAGAAAGGACAAAAAATTAGTAATTGAAGAAAAAGAATGATCTTCACTGCAAACAACAACAATCATATTCATTTCAATCTTTTGAAATATCTAGTTCAAGAATCTCCTCTTTGTGGCTACTATTCCATTATTTTTCTTCATTCCCCTTGCTCCCTCCTTCTGTCCATCATTGTGTCCTTCAGTGAGGTGACATACCTCTTCTTCCACTTCCTCTTTTATTTTTTCTTTCTTTGCTCATCTATCTCTTTTGGAAGAGCAAACAAAACTACTAAGAAGTTATGATGAAACTACAACTATGAAACATCTAATAGCGTACGCACTCATACATGTGTATGCAAAGTTCTTTGTTATAAAATTTCAATGAAAAAAGTTATGGAATTTGTTATTTGAATACAACACCCATATATATTGTTTAAGCGTTTACACAATTATCTTTTTATGTTTGGCTATATTTAATAAGAGATAGTCACCTATAATTAAGGTGTAACCAATTATGCTATTTAATAATAGATAGTCATAAGTTGTTCCTATAATTAAGGTGTAACCAATTATGCTATTCATGTGCATATGAATTGGTATAGTTTGAATCATTCATAGTTTTCTTAAGATTAGGAATTAGTTATACAATACAGTATCAATTGTATCTATAAATACTCAGCATCTAGGGCTGAGACAGATATAAAATTATCATCCCTTTTATGGTATCAGAGCAAATTAGCTTAAACGCTTTTTTTCTCGATCCTTCATTCATGGCACCACAGGATTCTGATGTCGAAACTTCCCAAGGGACACCCATTATGTCATCACCAGCTGACAAGTTAATTATCTTGAATGCTGGTTCCCAACTCTCCATTAAACTCGATGGAGACAATTATCCAGCCTGGAGAATTCAATTCATGGCTCTTTTAACAGGCTATGATCTTCTAGGTTATATTGATGGAACTAAGCCTTGTCCATCAAAACAGCTCGCGAACGATACCACGACTGTTAATTGAACCTTCACGCATTGGGTTCGACAAGATCAACTCATCCTACATGGTATTGTATCGTTGGTGGCTGCAACAGTGGTCACACACTTAGGAACTGTCAAAAGTTCCAATCAAGCATGGGAGATCCTAAAAACCATGTATGTGGGCCGCTCAAGAGTGCGGATTATTGCGCTCAAACAACGGATTTCTAATTTCAAAAAAGGAAACCAATCGATGGCTACATATCTACAAGGGATAAAGGAAAATTCGGATGAACTCTCAATCATTGATCATCCTCTTGATGAAACTGATCTTGTTATTCACACTCTCAATGGTTTGAGTGCTGAGTATCGTGAAATTTCCGCTGCACTTAGAAGCAGAGAAAGTCCCGTTGCATTTGCTGAACTTCATGAGAAACTGATAGATTTTGAAATGATACATCACCAAGATGATCCACTTGCAGCTGACAATGTGATTGCCATTGCTAATGCAGTCACGAGAACCAAACACTATCAACCCAAAAACAACAACCACCGCAGCTCTTCTCCAACTCTGCGGAATGGCGAAAATAAGGTGGTCTGTCAGTTTTGTGACAAGGTTGGTCACACTGCTAAGGTTTGCTACAAAATCAAGGGATTTCCAAAACGAAATGGCCCTATACCAACAGCGAACTTTGCTCAGAATCCGGCTGCAACACAACATGGTAACTAGGTCATGGATACAGGAGCATCTCATCATATTGCTCAGGACCTGCAACAACTCACTTTAACAAATTCTTATCCTGGAGCAGATCGGGTGATTGTTGGTGATGGAACAGGTTTGAAAATTACTCACACTGGTAACTCTGTTATTAATACTTTTGTCAAACCTCTTCATCTTAAACAAGTCTTATGTGTTCCTAAAATTCAATCTAACATTTTGTCTGTTTCCAAGTTATGTCAATCTAATGGTTGTTCTGTTGAATTTTTTCCAAATCATTTTGTTGTCAAGGACTTGACCTCGGGTCAACCACTGCTTCAAGGACCACTTAAACACGATCTCTATCATCTATCCAATGCATTTAGTCCATCTAGTCCACCGCAAGCATTGCATACAAGCATCTATTCTACATCTACATGGCATCACAAATTAGGACATCCTTATTTCAAAATAATAAAGCATCTAATTGACAATCATCATCTACCAATAAAGCTTCCAGCCTCACATGAGTGCACTTCTTGTCACTGTGCAAAAAGCCACAAGCTTCCTTTTTCAAATCATCATCTCACAAGCAGCAAACCTTTGGAACTTTTATACTCTGATGTTTGGGGCCCAGCTCCTGTTAGATCATTAGATGGTTTTTTATACTATTTGATCATTGTTGAACATTTTTCCAAATATGTCTGGTTGTACCCAATGAAACATAAGTCAGATGTATTCTCTATTTTTGTTCAATTCAAGTCTATTGTTGAAAAATCCTTTAATTTGCCGATTGTTTCTCTTTTCACTGATAATGGTGGAGAATTTATCAAATTAAAATCCTTTCTTGCCAATAATGGTATTTCTCATTTAACCACACCACCTCACACACCTGAGGTAAATGGCACAACAGAGAGGAGACACCGACATGTTGTTGAAGCAGGTCGTGCTCTTTTGCATCATGCTAATTTACCCTCCCAACTATGGTCGTTTGCTTTCACCACTGTTGTGTATCTTAGTAACAGGATGCCCAAACCAGTCATTAATATGATCTCTCCCTTTGAAGTATTGTTTAAAAGCAAACCAGCTTATAGTAACCTCCATTCATTTGGATGCTTGTGTTTTCCTTAGCTAAAACCATATATGCAAAATAAGCTCCAACCCAGGTCTAAACCTTGCATATTCCTTGGCTATTCACTGCCAAAACATGCATATATTTGTCTTGAACCACTATCAAATAGGATTTATGTATCTAGACATGTCAACTTTGTGGAGAATGCATTCCCTTATCAATCCATAATTAATTCATCATCTCCTTGTCCTCTAATTCTATCACATGACTCTACGGTACATAGTATTATTCATGTCAACCAAGATCAAAATTCAACTCCGGAACCATAACAGTCCCGAGCACATGAGTCCTCTACGCCTGTGCCATCAGTTCCACCTTTACCTGTATCCAGTCCTGCACCAGTCCTTGCACCGAACCAAACACCTACCTCTGAGTCATCAGTCCCGGTATTGAGTCCTACACCAGTTCCGGAATTAAGTCCTCCACCAGTCCCTGAGTCAATGCTACCTATCGAGTCATCTGTGACAACAGAGCTACCAGTGACTAGTGATAACTTACCAAGCTCTACCACCAACACTGCATCTGATTCGGGTACAACTTCAACGACAAGTAATCCAGCCCAACGTGCTCCTATAGTAACAAGGTCACAAAATAATATCTTCAAACCCAAGAAAATATTTATTGCCACTAAACATGATTTACAGGAAAATCTTGAGCCATCTACCATTACTCAAGCATTCAAAATACCACATTGGAGAGATGCTTGTTCTGCTGAATTTAATGCACTCATGAATAATGGTACTTGGACCTTGGTTCCTCGTCAAACTCACACTAATTTAGTTGGCTGTAAATGGTTGTTTTGCATCAAAAGAAATCCTGATGGAAGTGTGGCACGACAAAAAGCACGGTTGGTTGCAAAAGGATTCACTCAAACACCTGGTCTTGATTTTAAGGAAACATTCGCACCGGTTGTGAAACCTCAAACCATTAAAGTGGTTCTCACTTTAACACTTGCTCAAGGGTGGCCTTTACACCAAATGGATGTTAATAATGCTTTTTTGCAGGGAAAATTGACTGAAGACGTCTACATGCAGCAACCACCCGGATTTATTCATTCTGAATTTCCTCAACATGTATGCAAACTCAAGAAGGCTATTTATGGTTTACGACAAGCACCTCGAGCATGACATGATTCTCTCAAGGCTTTTGTTCTTTCTGTTGGGTTTCAAACAAGCCTAAGTGATTCATCCTTGTTTAGTTACAATAAACATGGGGTACAAGCTTTCTTATTAGTTTATGTTGATGACTTACTCTTGACGGGCAGTGATACTACCTTTTTAACTCACGTCATGACAGAACTTTCCAAGAAGTTTTCTCTCAAACAACTTGGTTTCCCTCATTATTTTCTTGGAATTGAAATGATCCCAACCAAGGAGGGTATGTTATTATCTCAACATGGTTATATTAGAGAACTCTTGGATAAGTTCAATATGGCTGGAGCAAAGACCGTCAACACACCATTATGTATGACTACTCCTCTCAAACTGATGGATGCGCCGACTCAAAGCTATTTCGTAGTATCATTGGTGCATTGCAATACGTTACTTTGACAAGGCCGATCCCAATTAATAAATTGTCACAATTCATGCATCAACCAACCCAAGTGCACCTCCAATTCAAGCGCGACACGGTATCTCAAACATACTATTAATCATGTTTTGAGGCTAGCAAAACCACTGCATCTCAAACTACAAGCCTTCATCGATGCTGATTGGGGAGGTAATTATGATGACAAAACATCAACTTCAGCTTACATAATTTACTTTGGTGGAAATCCTATTTCCTGGTTATCAAAAAGACAGAAAATAGTTGCAAGATCCTCCACAGAAGCAGAATACCAATCAGTTGCCAATACTACAGCTGAGATCATGTGGTTGCTCAATCTATTGAGTGAACTTGGAGTACCATCTCAAGTACCTACTCTTTTTTGTGACAATATTGGCACAACTTACTTATGCTCCAATCCAGTATTTCACTCTCGAATGAAACACATTGCTCTAGATTATCATTTCGTGCGACAGATGGTTCAACTTGGAAAAATACGAGTCTCTCATATTTCTACAAAGGACCAACCGGTAGATATTCTAACAAAGCCTATGCATCGCACCAGATTTTCATTTCTCAAAGACAAAATTTGTGTCATTGATGGTGACCCAATTTTGAGGGGGCATAATAAGAGATAGTCCTAAGTTGTTCCTATAATTAAGGTGTAACCAATTATGCTATTTAATAATAGATAGTCATAAGTTGTTCCTATAATTAAGGTGTAACCAATTATGCTATTCATGTGCATATGAATTAGTATAGTTTGAATCATTCATAGTTCCCTTAAGATTAGGAATTAGTTATACAATACAGTGTCAATTATATCTATAAATACTCAGCATCTATGACTGGAACAGATATAAAATTATCATCCCTTTTAATATCTGCTTTATAACTTCGAGGTGGTTATTGTGTGGTTAAATGAAAGTTATTTCTTAGCTTGTGAAAAAAATAAAAATATTAATTAATAGATTTGTTAAAAATAAAAATTATAAATAATAAACTGATGGAAAATAAACAATTATATAAGACGTAGAAAATTAAGAAGAGAAGTCATATAAAACCAAACGCCAAATTTTTATTGAAACTTCAAAAAATCTTAACATTTAGATAAATATTTATCCAACAATCTGCATATCATAAATACATAAATCGATTAAAAGCAACTTCTTTTTTATCAATATTTTTCCAACAATTTTTAATATTTTTCAACTCATGCATTTTACCACATTTGGTATTAACCAAAGTTTTTGTAGTGCAAATGTCACAATGAAGTTATGTTTAACTAAGAGCCTCATTTCCATAATAATCACATCAGAACACAACTTGATGAAAAAACATTGTAGAAAGAAAAAATATTATATTAATCACAACATAAACAAATTAAATCATAAACATATTTAATAATCAAAAAGAGAAATTAGTTAAACATATTTACGCTCCAAAAGAGTTCATTTTCATATAAAAATATCGTTGAAAAAGTAACAAATGTCATATAAAAATATTGTTCGAAAAACTAAAAACACTAACGAAGAAAATAGCAAGAATATTATCGAAGAAGACAATAAAGTAACAGTATAAATAGTTTAATTTAGCTCTTTTGTTGCAGCGGCCACCGATCTCAAAGAATAAATAGTTTTTGAATACTTCCACAAAAGAATGAAAAAGTAAAAAGAGAAATAGAGGATACAAAATGACTAACAACATAGGAAAGTTGAGTTCCGTTGGGTTATTATGTAAGAATTAAAAATAAAATAAAAAACTGACATTTTCATTGCCATAAGCAGTTTATTTGGTAACCGTGAGTAAGTAAGAAATTGATTAAAATAAAAAATAAAAAAGAAAGGGAGAAATTAAAGGAGACACACAGAATCGGTATCCAACAAAAATCAATTACCACTCAAATTTTTAAATAAAAAAGATAGGGAGAAGTTAGAAGAGGCACACAAAATTGGTAACCAACAAAAATCAACAATCACTCAAATTTTTAAATTATATTATTTTATTACTTATAAACATATGAAGGGTAATTTTGAAAAAAAAAGTAGATCAGTTCAAAAGTGGTGTATCTTTATTATATATTATATGGAAATTGAAATTCGTGTGTCATATTTGTAGTTTTTTTATTTTTCAATTTTCTTTCTACAAAGCTGCGATGACGATTTGTTAAGAAATTAGAAAAATCCAAAACAATTTTTTTGGGGAGGGTTGGCGGAGAAGAGGAGTATTCATTGGGTAGGGTGGGAGAGGGTTTGTATGCCGGTCCTGAAAGAAGGCTTGGGCTTGAAGAAAATATAGGAATTTAATTTAGCTCTTTTGTTGAAGTGGAAATGGAGGATTTTGAAAGGAGAATACTATTTGTGGATTGATCCTCTTAGAGAGAGATTTAAATTATCATCTTATCTCTAATGGTGTATCGAGGCATAGTGACTCTAAATCATCCTAGTGGAAAGATATTGTTTCGTTAGAGAATAAAAAGTATTTTCTGTATTTTCGTTGAAAACTGCAAGTTTGCATTGGGTTCTGGTGCTGGCTTACCTTTTTGACATGTGCCTTGGGTTAGTGACAATATATTGAAGAATGATTTTTCTCTGTTGTTTAACCAAATTGAGTGCAAAAAGGTGGTTGTTTCTTCCATGGGGGCTTGGATCAAAGATTTATGGGCTTGGGGCGACTTCGCCGTTTATGGTCTGTTATTAGGGGAAACGTTCGTAAGTATGCATGAGTTATTGGAAGTTCAGATTCAGTACGCTACAGAAATTTTTTCTTCAGTAGTTTCAGTGGAGGCTGAGTTTGGAATTGTGGGTGGTTTTAAGGTCTTTTGGAGGTTGGGCTTGTTGTCTAGTTACACAGTCAGAACCGGTTACGAGATGCTAATTTCTGCCACGGTTTTTGTCATAGTTCTTGAGCTATTGGTGATAGTAAACCACAAGGTTTTCTCTTCACTTCGGGCTTCGAGCGTCCTGTTCCAGATCAAGATATTTTCTCAATAGGATTGCATCAAAGGATCAACTGTTTCAAAGAGGGTTGTTTAAATCTCCTAATGACCTTTTATGTGCCTTGTGTTCGGTTGATAATGAAAACTCATTTCATTTTTTTTTTAGCTGCAATATTTTGAAGTCGGTTTGGTCGATTATGGTGGCTTGGATTGGTAAAACAGTTACGCCTCAGGATTATGTTCGGGGAGGTTTTCTTTGTTGGTTTGATTTCTTCAAAGCGAAAAAGGTGAGACGTGTTAAAGAAAATGTCGTTTGGTTGGTGGTTTGTTGATCTATTTGGAGGGCGAGGAATGCAATTGGGTTCAACAATGGTGGGTACATAATTTTGGATATAGTGTGGAGTATTAAAGTTCTAATTTAGAAGTGGGCGTTGATCCAGAGATATTTACGTATCCTAATGTAACTTTTTTGAATTATGCAAAGATTCATTGTATTTTTTTAGCTTAAGTTTCATTTGGTTTGAAATTTCTCTTCCTCTCAAATTTACTCTCGATTTTTGTATACGAATTAGAGTACCCCTGATACTCTTTTAATCAATCCTTGCTTAATATTTTTTTCTTTTAGTCACTCTACTCAAGAGTTAGCTAACGTGTTGAATAACTCTCTTATCCAACTTTGATTAATTTCTTCATTTTAAGCTGGACTTAATTTTCATATATGCTTCAACTTATGAAAAATATTAAATCATACTTTATTTATAGTGTTAGTTAGTTATACAAGATATTCCTATTTTGACTCTTGCTTAATTAGAAAAGTTCGACATTCATTTAGGTTAATTCATAAAAAAATTTGGGTACAATCATTCATGTAATCATGTTAATTTTATTATATAAACAAACTTAATATATTAATATTATATTCAATTCATTCATTTAATAATGAATTAATTACCATAAGAGTAAATTGATTGGAATTAATATCAACACCAATTTTTTGGAAGCGGCGGCTTGTGTGCTTTCTTGCATGGAAGCTCCTAGTTTTGTTTTCTTTGGAATGCCTATAGGCTTTAATCCTAGGAAATATTCCACTTGGGTTCCTCTTTTGAGCAAAATGAAGAGGCGTATTTTGAGTTGGAGGCATAAATTTTTAAATTTAGGTGGAAGGATTACGCTTTTAAAGTCCATTCTTGGTTCCTTATCTATCTTCACTATGTCTTTCTACAAGATGATGAAGAAGGTGGCTAAGGAGTGTTCTAGCATTCAAGAGAATATCTTATGGGGGAGTGAGGAGGGAAAGAGAAAAACTCATTGAGTTAGTTAGAAGAAGACTTGTCTTCCGATTGATGATGGGGGTTTGGGTATAAAAAGCATTCCGGAGTTTAATTTGGCACTTTTGAATAAATGAAGGTGGAAAATCCTTCAAGGTCACAAAAACCTTTGGTTGGATATTTTGAAAGCTCGTTATGGAGATGTTTCGTTGAAAGTGTTCAAAGGGGAGGAAGATGTTAAGAGTAGGTGCTCCAAATCTTGGTGGTGGAAAGATATTATCAAAATTTGTCCGTCCTCTTGTAGGGATCCTTTTAGCGCTTTGTGTAAGTTTTCGGTGGGGAAGGGATTTACTACTTCATTTTGGGAGGCTAGTTGGTTGAAGGAACATAGCTTAAAGGAAGAATTTCTGAATTTATTTTTGGCATCTAAATTGAAAAGAGTGTCGATGATATGGGGGTGGAGGGATGGTGTTTGGAGTTGGGGGAGTTTAGGCATTATTGAAGCTCCATTACCATTAGAAAGTAAGTTGAATTTTCTTTCTCTTAAGTTGGAGTTAGAGGAGAACCCTTTGTCTAGTGAAGAGCATGATGTTGTGGAGTGGAAAGGGGAAAGTAATGGTTGCTATTCAGTAGCATCTTGTTATGCCTTTTATGTGAGTTATCGGAATACTTTTGGTCCGCGTAATAGGCATGAAGTGGATGTTCTTAAGGTTTGGAAGATGGCGGTTCCTTTCAAAATAAAGGCGTTTAGATGAAGGCTATTTGGGGATAAACTTCCAACCAATGATCAATTAGTGAAAAGATGTATTAATATTTCTAATGAGTTTATTTATTGTTCTTTTTTTGGGATTGTGGAGGAAAATTTAGATCATATTTTTTTCAAGTGTAAAGTGGTGGATGTAATTTGGGGTGAGATAGCTTTGTGGATAGGTAAATCGTTTAATAGATGAAACGAGTGCCTTGCAAATTTTATGGAATGATATTCGTTTTGTAGGAGGAAGAAAGTGAAGGAAAGTAAATTAGCAGTGGTGTGGTTGGCAACCTTGTGGTCTATTTGGATAACAAGGAATGAAATTTGTTTTCAAAACGATGGATGAAATGTGAATAATACGTTGTGGAATATAAAAATTCTAGTTTGAAGGTGGTCTTTTATAGGTAAAATTATCCATTCCAATTATAGTTTTTATGAGTTTAGCAAAGATCATTTATTTTATCTCTCTAAGTTTTAATTGATCAGTAATTTCTTATAGCTTTTTTGTCGAATTTTTTCTCTAATCTAAGATGTAAGCAGATTGGAAAACCCTTAATTCTTCTTTTATTAAAATCTTGCTTACACAAAAAAAAAATGAACGTCATATGTTTAATTTATATTTTTTTCTAAGAATAACACATGCATTACAAATTAGTTTAACTTAATTTATGATCTGTGAGCGAGCAGAACAATAATAATTTATTTGAGCATCAAATTCTAAAAGTATGGTGAGACATTTTTATTAGTTTATAGCATATACACTTGTATG
The DNA here is from genome assembly GCA_021764765.1 of Vicia sativa. Lineage (NCBI taxonomy): Eukaryota > Viridiplantae > Streptophyta > Magnoliopsida > Fabales > Fabaceae > Vicia > Vicia sativa. Next base: position 170,669,895 of record CM038795.1, read on the forward strand.
ATAATTTAGATCAGTTTGATAACAATATTTTTACCATAAATTTATAGTTTATTTTGTTAATTTATTGTTTATTTTTCGTGCGCTATTTCAAATAAAGTTTTAGTTTATAACTTATTAATTTTTCTTTTTTTTTTATCTTTATTATTTTAACAGAAATTTATTTTTATCTTTTATAATTTATTTTAATTTATAGTAAAAATTTATTTATTAAAAATTATTTATGTTATTTTATATCTATAAGTTAGTTGAATCGCTAATTTTACCAAACACTTTAATTAATTTATCAACTATCAGTATCGATCATCAACTATAAATTATAAATTATCAGTCATCATCCATCAATCATAAATTATAAAAGTCAACCGTTATTTTTACCAAGTAATATATTTTAAACATTAGTACCATTAATTTATCAGAACATAATAAAATTATTTTTACCGGACAGTTTTTAAGTAGAAAAACTCTAAATTACACTTTTATTATTAAGTCATATATTTAAATAATTCATATAATTTTATTATAATAAAAAAACTCATTTCTTTTTTATTTTATGATATACTAACTTTTAAGCAATCATTACTTTTATACTTTTTTCTGTATGTATTAGTTTAATTAATTATCAGCCAACAAGTTTTTTTCTCCTTTATATACAACTGTTGCTTCTATGAACTAATTTGAGAAATCCAACCCCATGTATATTCATAAAATAATATTATTATAAAATATTTTAATTTAAAAAAATATTTAAAGTAGAATATTTTAGCAAATTTCCAGACACTAATGAGCTGTACTAAATGTTTAAAAAATTCTTCAATTTTGTGCATAAAAAAAAAGTAAAAAAAAAAAATGAAAGATGAGGAGGAGAAGAAGGTGGCCCATACATACCAGAATGATACACACACATGACAGTACAGAACAGCCTCTCAAACTTTCTTCTTGAATCATGACAACTCCATCTTTCATATACATGGACCCCACTTGCATGTGCATTATACTCCTCCTCACTCTTGTAAAACTTAACTAACCAAAAACAAAACTAAACACCACCTTCTTAAAAAACCTTCTTCTCTTCTATTCTCTCACACAAAAACAACATGAACAACAACATAAACATCATGTTACTAAACCCTTTCTCTTTCTCTTTCTTCCTCTTCCTCATCCTCTTCATTCTTCCCCTCTTCACTCACTCCCTAAACGACGACGCCTCGGTTATGTTTTCTCTCAAAAGAGCTATCAACCCGCCCGCTTCACTTGGTTGGTCCGACCCGGATCCATGTAAATGGGCCCACGTTTCATGCTCCGACGACAACCGCGTTACTCGAATCCAAATCGGTCGTCAGAGTCTCCACGGCACACTCCCTCAGAGTCTCCACAACTTAACCGAGTTACAACACTTGGAGCTTCAGTTCAACAATTTCTCGGGTCCTCTCCCGAGTTTAAACGGGTTGAACTCTCTTCAAGTTTTCATGGCGGGTGGAAACGGTTTTAGTTTGATTCCCGGTGATTTTTTTGCTGGTTTGTCTCAGCTTGTTTCTGTGGAGATCGATGATAACCCTTTTGAGCCTTGGGAGATTCCTGTTTCGCTTAAAGATGCTTCTTCGCTTCAGAATTTTTCTGCTAACAATGCTAGTGTTAAGGGTGAGTTACCGGATTTTTTTGGTGATGAGGTTTTTCCTGTTCTGACCCTTTTGCATTTAGCTTTTAATAAGCTTGAGGGTGTGTTGCCCAAGAGCTTTTCTGGTTTAAAGCTTGAGTCTTTGTGGTTGAATGGTCAGAAGAGTGATGAGAAGCTTACGGGGTCGGTTGAGGTTTTGGAGAATATGACTTCTTTGACTGAGGTTTGGTTGCATTCTAATGCTTTTAACGGTCCTTTACCTGGTTTTGAAGGGTTGAAAGATTTAGAGGATTTGAGTTTAAGGGATAACTCTTTCACTGGTGTTGTTCCTAGTTCTTTGGTTAGTTTGAAGTCGCTTAAAGTTGTGAACTTGACTAATAACTATTTTCAGGGTGCGGTGCCTGTTTTTGGTGCTGGGGTTGAGGTTGATAATGTTAAGGATTCTAATAGCTTTTGTTTGTCTACTCCGGGAGATTGTGATCCTAGGGTGCAAGTGCTTCTTTCTGTTGTTGGGGTTATGGGTTATCCTTTGAAGTTTGCTGAGAGTTGGAAGGGGAATGATCCTTGTGTTAATTGGATTGGGATTACTTGTAGTGATGGGAACATTAGTGTTGTTAATTTTCAAAAGATGGGTCTTAGTGGTGTGATATCTCCGGAGTTTGCTAAGCTTAAGTCGCTGCAAAGACTTATTCTTTCCGATAACAATATCACTGGTGTCATTCCTAATGAGCTTACTACTTTGCCTATGCTAACTCAATTGAATGTTGCGAACAATCATCTCTATGGGAAAACACCTAGTTTTAAGAAGAATGTAATTGTGACTTCTAGTGGGAACATTGATATAGGGAAGGATAAGAGTAGCCTTTCACCTCAGGGTTCACTGTCTCCTAATGGTACCAATGTGAATGATGGAAATGGGGGGAGTTCTGGAAATGGTGGCAAAAACTCTTCCTCTCGTGTAGGATTGATTGTGTTTGCTGTGGTTGGTGCTGTTTTTGTGGCCTCTTTGATTGGTTTCTTTGTTTTCTGCTTGCTTAGGATGAAGCAAAAGAAGTTAAGTAGGGTTCAGAGTCCGAATGCACTAGTTATTCACCCTCGGCATTCTGGGTCAGATAATGAAAGTGTGAAGATAACAGTTGCTGGTTCGAGTGTCAGTGTTGGAGGTGTGAGTGAAGGCCACGCCGTACCCAATAGTGAGGTGGGAGATATTCAAATGGTTGAAGCGGGAAACATGGTCATTTCAATACAGGTTTTAAGGAGTGTCACAAACAATTTCAGCGAGAAAAATATATTGGGACAAGGAGGTTTTGGAACGGTTTATAAAGGTGAACTCCATGATGGTACAAGAATTGCAGTGAAAAGAATGGAATGTGGGGCAATAGCCGGGAAGGGTGCGTCAGAATTCAAGTCTGAAATTGCAGTTTTGACAAAGGTTCGTCACCGACATCTTGTTGCTCTTCTCGGATACTGCTTGGATGGGAATGAGAAGCTTCTTGTGTATGAATACATGCCTCAGGGAACCCTAAGTAGGTATATTTTTAATTGGCCGGATGAAGGGCTCGAACCACTTGCGTGGGATAGGAGATTGATCATCGCATTAGATGTTGCAAGGGGTGTTGAGTACCTTCATAGCTTGGCTCATCAAAGCTTCATACACAGAGACTTGAAACCTTCAAACATTCTCCTTGGAGATGATATGAGGGCAAAGGTCGCAGATTTTGGTCTAGTGCGCCTTGCTCCAGAAGGGAAAGCATCAATTGAAACAAGAATTGCAGGAACTTTTGGATATTTAGCTCCGGAATATGCAGGTATATATTAGTTCTTTTTCTTTCCTTTGCCTCACTCGTTCTCTGTTCTATGCCTTTTTTAGTTAGTAATGCCAAATAAAAAGTATAGATAATCAAGACCTTGGTATTGATTTTTGTTTGAATGTAGCTACATAACTAAGAAAGTTAACAAAATCATTCATTACAACTTCATGCTGTTAATAGAAAGTCAATAATGTAAAGTGTGTCCAAAAATGTTGTTCATATTCTATTTGTAAAAACGGCTATGTGTCTCTTTGGGGGTAACTAACATGCTTTCCCTTCCATTGTGAGCTGTGTATTTTGATTGAACGGTTGTGTTATCTAGTTTGTATGTTTGTTTGATAGTACAAAAGTTCTGAGTGCTTATTTTTTATTCTGTTCATTCTTGGCTGTTTGATTTTTTGGAAAATGTCTCTAACTCTGACTTGCAAACGGCTATCTGCTTGCAGTTACAGGCCGCGTGACAACTAAAGTCGACGTTTTCAGCTTTGGAGTAATACTGATGGAGCTGATAACTGGAAGGAAAGCACTTGACGAGAGCCAACCCGAGGATAGCATGCACCTTGTTGCATGGTTCCGAAGAATGTACTTAGACAAGGACTCATTCCGCAAGTCCATTGACCCCACAATCGATGTCAACGAGGAAACACTTGCTAGTATTCACACTGTAGCAGAGTTAGCTGGTCACTGCAGTGCAAGGGAGCCATATCAAAGACCAGACATGGGTCACGCGGTTAACGTGCTTTCGTCTCTTGTTGAACAATGGAAACCGTCTGATTCGAATTCTGAAGATATATACGGTATAGACCTTGACTTGTCTTTACCACAAGCACTCAAGAAATGGCAGGCTTATGAAGGTGCAAGTCAGTTGGAGTCGACGTCTTCTTCTTCGCTTCTTCCAAGTTTGGATAACACGCAAACAAGTATACCTACTCGCCCATATGGATTTGCCGATTCTTTCACGTCGGCAGATGGGAGGTGATCATGTTTGATTTTGTACATAATTTGTAATTGTATGGTGGTTCTTTCGCGTGTAGTGTGATTCTAATTGCTTTGTTGTGATGGTTTTTCTATGTGGAACTTGATTATCATTTTTCATGGTGTAGTTTTCATCCATGATTAGTTTTATACTCTCTCTGTAGCACTTTCTAAGTAGTTTTGCTGACAAACTGAATATTTGTTCATGTTTTTCTCCTTTCAGTTAACTTTTGATATGTGTAGCTGAGGCTACTAATTTGATTAATTCATTTCAATTATATTTCACTAATTCTGTTGAGCCAAGGTTACAAGCTTTTGTAGATGACAATTGAGTCATTGGAATAAAAAACAATCATTTGTTCGTGTTAACCTATTTATTGCTAATAAAATTGAAGAAGTTTATAGGTGCATCCTGTTCAAGGTTTTCTCAGGCTCAATTTGATAAAGTTACCATAATCCAATCTAATACTCCTTCCATTTTAAATTGTCTGTCATTTTAACAAATAAAATTTGTTTCAAAATTTCTGACATTTTCACTTTATAATATAATAATAATAATTACTTTTTCAGCTGACATTTTCACTTTATAATATAATAATAATAATTACTTTTTCAGCTGTGTCTTTTACTTTTTATTCTAAACACTATTTCTAATATATTAATAATATTAATTTTGTGAAAGTGAATATCTTATAACAACATTATCGTATTCTTTAATTTGTGTGTAAAAATTTTAAACGATAGTTATTTTGAAATAGAGGGCATAATTTATCAAATTTCATATGTGAAAAGTTGAATTATTTTGTATGTGAAAATCTTAAACGACAGTTATTTTAAAATGTATAGTTTATCAATTTTCATGTCAAAAAGTTGAATTTTTTATCGGGAAAGTTGTGTAATAGGATTTAAATATTCTCAAAAGGTAGTCCAAATTATATGATAAACTAGTTTGAAAATCCACAGTTATAAGTAATTCATTGAAAGCAAATGTGCTTTAATATAAAGTTATGAGGAGGAATTTGGTTACAACAAGCCGGAAGGTTGGCATCATATCAATGTTGTGAGGAATCTGCAATGCATGATCCATTTTGGATTAGCATGAATTTATGAAATAGACAAAATGGACAGGTGAGAAAGTAGTTAAAGAAGGAATCAAATATAATTTGTTGTGGCCTATCTTCTTGTGAAAAAAAGGAGACAATATGGCAAAATGCATGTGCAAGTTAAGCCAAAAGATGTGCATGTGCTAACCTTTCCAACTGGCTTCCATTACTCACTTTATTCTTATCTTTTAAGTTCAAACATTATAAAAAGTTAAATGCATCAATCCATAAATTGAACATCTTTTCTAACCTTTGGAGATGTTTAAAAGTTAACACCTGACCACATAAAATATACAACTATGTTTATCATTGGATGATGTGGTATGTCATGTTGATGATGCAATAAGTTATTTGTTGATTGAGCAATGTCTATATAACAAAAATATACTGATTGAAAAATCGACTAACAATGTTGCTAAAGGAAAAAGATTCAGTGCCTTTGAGGATGTGTGACTTTGGTTACTTCAGATAAATTGTGATCTTTTATTGAAATATAAAATAAAAGGAAAAACAAGAATTAAGAAGAGAGAGTATTGTAAAAAACATTGTGAGCTAAAGTCACCGTACAGTTGGCGCGTTAAAGTTACTCAAACTCAACCCGTTGCTAAACTACTCATGTGCTTTCCGTAAAAAGACAACACTATTTAATCTTCTTCATTGTTTTTTTTTTTTTTTAATTTCTATTTAGGCTAACAAGCGATTTAGAGATTTAATCTAACAAATAATACTCTTATATTTGGCATACAAGTAAAGCATCCATACCAAATTGCTGCATAGAACTGTAGGTCATTTTCTTGATCTCAATAGTTGATGCTCATCCAACAACCTTCTGTATTTCATGTTTGTCGCTTTAAGAATTTTTTCACCTATTTGATTGAAATTAAACCCATTTTCAACACTGATTTCTAATATTTATTCTTAAACTTACTACATCTCTTGATTGTCACATTATTTTTTATTCAAATCATTGCACTATATAGGGCAACCATATTCTGAAGAAGATGGCTGCAACTAGACTTGTCTAAGACTTATTTGGCTCACATATCCTTCTCGTTGAAATATTAAATTAAATTCGGTAAAAATATTAAATTAAATTAGATTTCGTAAAAATATTAGATTAAATTACATTAAATACAATATCGTTCTTTTCCGTGGTTCAACTAAACACTACAACATAAACAACAGTCAGATAAAAGTAATTAACATTATTTGATTGTTAACGACACGACGACCTGACCGGACGAATCGATCTGCTCTGATACCACTATTGTAACACCCCGATTTTACCCCATGTATTTATTAAATTTAATATCAGAGTTTCCAAAAATTATTCACTAATAATCAACATAATCGGAATGTCACAATTCAATGTAAACACAATATAAACATGTCATTCTCTCTTCAACAGATACATAGCATTACTCAACAGTTATCAACGTAAACAATTCATTAACCAAGCAGCGGAATTCAAATAGTCTTACAATGTAAAACATAGCATCTCATGATTATTCAACAACATCAGTTTCAACATAAAAACAACAAAATAGAAACAAATTCGCATTTCCCCCGAGTGTTACGTATCAGAGCAAATGACACTAAACCGGAACCACACCGGTAACGACTACTCCTCCTGATCACCTGCACGCTACCAATATAGAGGCAACAACGAAAAAAAGTATAGGGGGAGATATCAAACCATATAATTGAGATTATGATAAACAATATATAGTCCGAAATCATATAATATCACCATTTTGTAATCACACGACTAATCAACGATAACACCCAACTATTCCATAACAGCATACAACTATTCAGCAACAACACACAATCATTCACAACAACGTAATCCAATCATCAAAACAACATCATCATTAAGGATTATGACATGCGACTCAACTAATGCACATGCATGTGGTACCAACGGAGTACAACTTCCAACATAAACAACTGTCAGTAATTCCGAGGCATCAAGGCGTAAGCCTTCAACGAAAACAACATTTCCCCCAACGGCTCAACGTATTTTTCCAACATAGGCCAACATAATATGCAATGTGTGTATGCAATGAAATTAAATAGCATACAACAACAACAAAGTAATCCACAACGTAACCGTCAACGTTGGCCATCAAGCCTCAACAACAACTGTAACACCCCTTCTAAAATACCCCGCGAATTTATCAATTAATCAGAGTAACATATAAAACAAGGGATGTCACAATTCAGAAATAAAAATAAAACCTCAAATAAACAGTAGCCATGCTTCACTGAAGGACTTATTAGAATAATCAATCAAATTAATATCATGTTTTATACAACGGAAATACCACAAAATCAAAACGGAATAATACCAAATCATAATTATTCCCAAAGTAATTCAAATAACAAATGAATACTAAACAATTTTCTCAGCTAAACGTTCCCCAGTGTTACAACCTATCAGAGCATGACACTGACACGCGGACACAAAATAACATAGCTCTAGAGCCATCCTCACCAACTCCTGAGCTGCTAAATTTAATCTGAAATCATTAAAGTAAGGGTGAGATTTCATCATAATTAATATGCATTATAAGTTCCTCAAACAACATAATATCACAAGTATATTAATCCACCCATTCTAGCATAACTCAGATTTCAACACACAATTACAAACCACACACTTCATTATGCACAACAAAAACAACAACAGAATTGTAACACTGGAAACCATCATAACATGTTACAATCCCATGCAAATACAAATGCAGACTCAATGCATGTGGTACCAAAACGTGAACTAAGTTACACACACTGATCCATAATCACCCGGATACAGTACTCACCGATTCTTTCATAATCATCCGGACACGAATCCAACCTCACCACCCATCATCACCCGGGAACTGTTATTGAAAATACAAGTCAAATTCCACACAATGAAAATTAACTCCACCAGAATGCATATGCATGCACAACAAAAGCATGCAACATTCAATAACGGAATATGATCACAACATCATTCCAACACATCATCAACACCACAAATAGCACATGATCACAGCATAATCGTGCATAAACCACAACCACCACATTAAGTGTATAATTCTCAATCCAATCAGTCCGAACAATCCTAACCTACTCGTCACATTTCAAAAGTTTCATTTGGTTCACAAAATCGGAAAATCAGTACTTTTAAAATAAAATTCATGAAATAGAAATTTCTCAATTTTATAAAATAGTACATTTAATTTAAAGAACGTTGCCCAAAACGGCGCTCAAAACGGACTTACGGTTTGAAAGTTATGAATTCTTGAAGTTTGGAATTTTTTAAAAAGTAACAGTGGTAACCGGTTCCTCCCAGGGAGAACCCGGTTCCCACGAGTTTCAAAAACACGCCCCCTGGAAAAATGTATGGGGAACCCGGTTCCTCCAGGCAGGAAACCGGTTCCCAGAAGAAAATTTAGTTTTCTTTGAAAAAATGGGAACCGGTTCCTCCCGAGAGTAACGGTTCCAGAACCGAATGTTCCTCTTGGTTTTATACAGAACCGGTTCCTCCCACATGAAAACCGGTTCCTGCGACATGCAGAGCCAAAAATATGCAGTTTTGACAGCATTATGCATACCTACTCAATTCCTATCAATCCCACACGAATCCAACATCCAAACACAATATAATTACACAATCCAACAGCAGTAACATGCAATATAACATACTCTGATCATTCCTAATGATTCTGTAACATACAATTCACTAAATTCTACACAATCCGACACAAATTGGGATAATTCTACGAAAACCTAGAATTACTAAATTGAGATTCTTAACATACTACGATCAATCCTATTGAAATAAAAACCGATAATACATGTTAATCAATCGAAACCACCCCTTACCTTGTGGATTCTTCGAATTCCGACAACTTTCACTCTTTTCCTCTTCCTCTTCTCTTCTCCAATGTTACGAATGATGAAAATTCTTCTATTCCTCTTTTTCCTTCTTTTTCCTTTTATTATTCCAATAAATAAAATAATAATTAGGATAGGTAGAGTATTTTACTCGTCACACCCCTCATTACTCCTCACACTCCCAACTCCTCCTTTCATTTATTTAATTAATTAGATCCAATAATTCAAAATATTAATAATTAAACTTTAATAAAATTAATAATTAAAATTCTAATTATTTTAAATATTAAATTATTTGGGGTGTCACAACTCTCCCCTACTAAAAAGAGTTTTCGTCCTCGAAAACATACGTTAGACGAAAAGTTCGGGATACGAGTCCTTCATTTGACTCTCCAGCTCCCAAGTGATATTCCCACTAGCCGGTCCTCCCGAAGCTACTTTCACCAGTGCTATCTCCTTACCACGCAACTGCTTCAACTTCCGGTCCTCAATTCTCGCAGGTAATGCCTCAACAGTCAAATTCTCTCGTACCTGTATGTCATCTACCTGAATCTCATGAGACGGATCAACAATGTACTTCCTCAATTGAGATACATGGAAGATATCATGAAAATATGCAAGTGACGGCGGTAAGGCAATCTGATACGCCACCTTGCCAACTCTCTTGGTAATCTGAAACGGACCAATAAAGCGTGGAGTCAACTGCTTTGACTTCAAAGCTCGACCAATACCAGTCATCGGAGTAACTCGCATAAACACATGTTCTCCTTCACTAAACTCAAGATCTTTCCTCCTCTTATCATGATAACTCTTCTGTCGACTCTGAGAAGCTCTCATCTTCTCCTAAATCATTTTAATCTTTTATGAAGTCTGTTGGACAATTTCCGGTCCGATCACAACACTCTCTCCAGATTCATACCAACATAACGGTGTCCAACACCTCCTACCATACAATGCCTCAAATGGAGCCATACCAATACTCGAATGAGAACTACTGTTGTAGGTAAACTCAATCAATGGTAAGTAACTATCCCAAGCTCCACCTTTCTCCAACATACAAGCTCTTAACAAATTCTCTAACGACTGAATCGTTCTCTCCGTCTGACCATCTGTCTGTGGATGATAAGCGGAACTCAATCGCAACTTAGTACCCAAAGCATCTTGTAACCCTGTCCAAAACTTAGATGTAAACCTCGGATCTCTATCCGACACAATACTAGAAGGAATACCGTGCAAACTTACGATCTTCTCCACATACAACTCTGCCAACCTCTCCATCAGATAATCCATTCTTATCCGAATAAAATGAGCGGACTTCGTCAACCGACCAACAATAACCCAGATAGAATCACAATTCTTCGCTGTCCTCGGCAAACCAGACACAAAATCCATAGAAATGCCATCCCATTTCTATCCCGGAACAAACAACGGTTCCATCAATCCTGACCGTTTCTGATGTTCGATTTTCGACTTCTGACAAACCAAACAAGCATAAACAAACTCAGAAATTTCCTTTTTCATTCCAGGCCACCAAAATAGCTTCTTCAAATCATGATACATTTTAGTAGCACCGGGGTGAATACTTAATCCACTACGATGTCCTTCTTCCAAAATACCCTTTCTAATCTCTGCAATATGTAGAACACACACACTATCACCAAATCTCGTAACTCCATTCTCGTCAATTCGGAATTCACCTCCTTGACCTTGGTTGATCAATGCCAATTTATCAACTAAACTAACATCAGATTTCTGTCCATTTCAAATTTCCTCCAGAATACCATTAGTCAGCTTCAACATACCTAATTTCACACTATCAAAAGTAGTCTCACATACCAAACTCAAATCTCTGAATTGTTCAACTAACTCCAATTCGCGAATCATCAACATCGGCATATGTAAGGACTTCTTACTTAAGGAATCCGCAACAACATTTTCCTTACCAGGATGGAAATTCAAACCGAAATCGTAATCCTTCAGAAATTCTAACCACCTTCTCTGCCTCATGTTGAGCTCTTTCTGATCAAAGAGATACTTCAGACTCTTGTGATCGCTGAATACCTTAAATCGAGAACCATACAAGTAGTGCCTCCATAATTTCAAAACAAATACCACTGCTGCCAATTCTAAATCATGAGTCGGATAATTCCTTTCATGAACCTTCAATTGTCTCGAAGCATAAGCCACAACCTGCTTATCTTGCATCAACACACCACCTAAACCCATCAATGACGCATCATAATACACAACAAAAGACTTCGCCAAATTCGGCAAAATCAAGATTGGAGCACTAGTCAACCTCTTCTTCAGCTCTTGGAATCCTTTCTCACATTCAGCATCCCAAACAAACACCTGCCCCTTTCTGGTCAACTTAGTCAATGGCAACACTAATTTGGAAAATCCTTCAATGAACTTCCGGTAATAACCTGCAAGACCAAGAAAACTACGGATCTCAGAAGCATTCTTCGGCGCTTCCCACTGAGATACCGCTTCTACCTTCGTAGGATCAACAATAATTCCATTCTTGGAAATTACATGGCCAAGAAAACTTACTTCACTTAACCAAAATTCACATTTGGACAACTTCGCATAAAGCTTCTTCTCTCTCAACAATTCCAATACAACTCTGAGATGTTCTGCATGCTCTTTATCACTCTTTGAATAGATCAAAATGTCATCGATAAATATCACCACAAACTTATCAAGATACGAATGAAATATTCTGTTCATATACTCCATGAAAACACCAGGTGCATTAGTAACTCCAAACGGCATAACATAATACTCATAATGTCCATACCTCGTTCTAAATGCAGTTTTCTGAATATCTTCCGTCTTCACACGAATCTGATGATATCCAGACCTCAAGTCAATCTTACTGAATACACAAGCTCCAACTAGTTGATCTATCAAATCATCAATCCTCGACAAAGGATATCGATTCTTGATTGTAACTTTGTTCAACTGCCTGTAATCAACACATAATCTCATTGACCCTTCTTTCTTCTTAACCAACAACACCGGAGCACCCCACGGAGAAACACTAGGACGAATAAACTTCTTCTCAAGTAACTCTTCCAACTGCTTCTTCAATTCAGATAACTCAGATGCCGACATGCGATAAGGCGCCATCGACACCGGACTAGTTCCAAGAATCAAATCTATAGTAAACTCCACTTCCCTCTCAGGCAGAAATTCACTAACATCTTCCGGAAACACTTCTAGAAATTCATTCACCACTGACAATTCATCACTCTTTGCCTTTCCCTTCGCTTCTATTGCAGAATACAACATAAACACCACAACACCATCTTTTACAGCTAAATTCATCTGCTTAACTGACCTAGTCACCTCTTCAATTCTAGCTTCTTCAGGAAAAATAACCGTCTTCTCGAAACAGTTGATATGAACCTAGTTGAATTCCAACCAGTTCATTCCAAGGATGATATCAAGTTGTTCTAATGGTAGGCACACTAAATCCATACCGAAACCTCTACCAAAAATCACAATAGGACAATTCCTACAAACAAATGAAGTAGTCACTGAACCCGACGCAGGAGTGTCAATAACCATACTTCCATCCATATTAGCAATATCCAAGTTCAATCTTTTAGCACAATCCAAAGCAATAAAAGAATGTGTCGCTCCAGTATCAATAATCGCAATCAAAGGTATGCCATTAATAAAACATGTACCTTTAATCAACCGATCATCTGGCTTAGTCTCTGATCCATACAAAGCGAACACTTTACCACCAGCTTGCTCCTTTTTGGGTTTTGTACACTAAGGATGAGTATGACCTTCTTCACCACAATTGTAACAGGTCACCACTCTCACTCTGTAATTGTTAGCCACATGACCGAGTTTCCCACACTTGAAACACTTCCTATCATTACTCTTGCAGTCTACCATACGATGCCCCGTCTCAACGCACTTAAAGCACTTAATGGAAGAACCAGAATCTCCCCCACTAGGATTCTTCCAACCACTGGATCTCTGATTATTCTTATCATAAGGTTTACCACGATCCATCTGTTGCTTACCCTTCTGATCAACATACCCTCGAGCATTTGTTCGAGTGCTAGCAAGATCCTCTTCCAAAATCCTACTACAGTCTACCAAATCAGAAAACCTTCGGATACACTGATACCTGATACCCTGCTTGATCTCGTCACGAAGACCATTCTCAAATTTGATACATTTGGAAAATTCCCCATCTGCACCGTTAATATAATCAGCATAGTACTTTGCCAACTCCGTAAATTTCGAAGCATACTCACTCACAGTCTTATTACCCTGTTTGAGCTCCAGAAACTCAATCTCTTTCTTGCCCCGAATATCTTCAGGAAAATACCTCCTCAGAATCAAAACGTCAACGTTGGCCATCAAGCCTCAACAACAACTGTAACACCCCTTCTAAAATACCCCGCGAATTTATCAATTAATCAGAGTAACATATAAAACAAGGGATGTCACAATTTAGAAATAAAAATAAAACCTAAAATAAACAGTAGCCATGCTTCACTGAAGGACTTATTAGAATAATCAATCAAATTAATATCATGTTTTACACAGCGGAAATACCACAAAATCAAAACGGAATAATACCAAATCATTATTATTCCCAAAGTAATTCAAATAACAAATGAATACTAAATAATTTTCTCAGCTAAACGTTCCCCAGTGTTACAACCTATCAGAGCATGACACTGACACGCGGACACAAAATAACATAGCTCTAGAGCCATCCTCACCAACTCCTGAGCTGCTAACTTTAATCTGAAATCATTAAAGTAAGGGTGAGATTTCATCATAATTAATATGCATTATAAGTTCCTCAAACAACATAATATCACAAGTATATTAATTCACCCATTCTAGCATAACTCAGATTTCAACACACAATTACAAACCACACACTTCATTATGCACAACAAAAACAACAACGAATTATAACACGAAACCATCCTAACATGTTACAATCCCATGCAAATACAAATGCAGACTCAAAGCATGTGGTACCAAAACGTGAACTAAGTTACACACACTGATCCATAATCACCCGGATACAATATTCATCGATTCGTTCATAATCATCCGGACACGAATCCAGCCTCACCACCCATCCTCACCCGGGAACGGTTATTGGCAATACAAGTCAAATTCCACACAATGGAAATTAACTCCACCAGAATGCATATGCATGCACAACAAAAGCTTGCAACATTCAATAACGGAATATGATCACAACATCATTCCAACACATCATCAACACCACAAATAGCACATGATCATAGCATAATCGTGCATAAACAACAACCACCACATTAAGTGTATAATTCTTAATCCAATCAGTCCGAACAATCCTAACCTACTCGTCACATTTCAAAAGTTTCATTTGGTTCACCAAATCGGTACTTTTTAAAATAAAATTCATGAAATAGAAATTTCTCAATTTTATAAAATAGTACGTTTAATTTAGAGAACGTTTCCCAAAACGGCGCTCAAAACGGACTTACGGTTTGAAAGTTATGAATTCTTGAAGTTTGGAATTTTTCAAAAAGTAACAGTGGTAACCGGTTCCTCCCAGGGAGAACCCGGTTCCCACGAGTTTCAAAAACACGCCACCTGGAAAAATGAATGGGGAACCCGGTTCCTCCAGGCAGGAAACCGGTTCCTAGAAGAAAATTTAGTTTTCTTTGAAAAAAAAGAACTGGGAACCCGGTTCCTCCCCAGGAGTAACCGGTTCCCAACAACCCAGAATGTTCCTCTTCTGGTTTTTATACCAGGAACCTGGTTCCTCCCACTTGGGAACCGGTTCCTGCAACCTGCAGATCCAAAAATATGTAGTTTGACAGCATTATGCATACCTACTAAATTCCTATCAATCCCACACGAATCCAACATCCAAACACAATATAATTACATAATCCAACAGCAGTAACATGCAATATAACATACTCTGATCATTCCTAATGATTCTGTAACATACAATTCTGAAATTCCTGGCAGCAGATACGTGATGTCACAGAGAATGTTATGACACACTATCTGACACTCTGTTAACAATTCACACAATAAATATAAGCATAAAGAACACAATAAGTTGTTTACCCGTTCGTGTCTAACTACACCTACATCCGGGGCTACCAAGCCAGGAGGAAATTCACTATCAGAAATTAATTGAGAATAAACCAACCGTTTATCTCCTTCACTTAAAACCTACCCAATGCAACTTCAACCTAAGTCCTACTTAGATCTGAGTTCCTACTTACTCCCCCTCAATCACAGCAGTGATATCAACCTATTGATTAATTGAATTGTGAAGACACACTTCAATAAACTATCTTGATCTTGCTTCAAAGCTTCAATCAAGAGACAAACACTCGTGCTTTAAAGCTTTGAGTGATAAACTACCCTTACAAACAAATCCTAGTCCAAGGCACTTATCAATTGATAATTGCTTGGCTCACAAGAGATACTAGAATTACAAAATACAACTGTTAACTCTCCTAACAAGACAAAAAGCGCATGATAAGGTTGAATTCCTTTTATAGAAGCGATCCCGAAACTTCGTCTTGGGCTTCCATAAAGATAGCTAGGGTTCACTTAATTTAATCCTAAAAACATGGTCTTTTCAACAACCAATTTAGGTCTAATTAAGATTAACCTAGCAGCCACGTGAGCATGCATTCTAGTAACTGAAAAACATAATATAGCAGCTCAACAAACTTCCTAAAAAGTCTCAGGAAAAACAGATTCTGCAGAATAGAATGTCACACTGAATGTCATAACATCTGTTATGACATCAGACTATTTTCTCAAATTTCCACAACTTTTAGCTTTCGAAATGTCCTTTATCATCCTTGTCAAGTAGGATTTATCTTCAATCTCTGAATGTCATGACCTTTATCAAGACATTGCTATAGCCTAGTTTTACCAAAATTAATGCCAACTTAAAACACTAACAAACTCCCCCTTTGGCACATTTTTGGCTAAAACTACTTAACACATCAGAGAACCTATGCAGCAGAAGACAAACTAGTTCTAAGCTTAAAGAAACTAGAACCTAGAGATAAGATAAATTCTACCCATACAGAAATCTCACAATTCCCACAATTTCCCACATACAAATTTAAAATTGCCATACAGTTTCCCAAAATTCCCAGCCACTGTCACACAGTAGTTCTCTTCTCCCCCTTTTTAGCCACAAAGGGTCAAAGGAAATAATACAAGTACCCCAAGCATTCAAGCATATAATTAAAGAAGGTACCAACAATTGTTAAGTGTACAATGCTGTGAACAAAAGCCTACAATCATCCAAAACAAATACAGGAAAAGTAAAAGGAACAGGAAACAATATGAAAACAACAAGCCAAAATCAATAAAACAAGAACCATCACAGCAACAGATCAGTTGCTCTTCTTTCCTGAAGAAGCACTGGAAGCATTATCATTGGGAGAAACACCATCAACAGCATTACTGGTTACCACTTCAGCCTTAATCTTGAAATCAAAATCTTGATTAAACTCTGCAGGTTCAGGGGCCTTCCTCTTCTTGGCAATTTGTGTCCTCTTGGGTCTTGAGCTACCAACAGATTTAACTCTATACTTCTTTGAGACAGTTCCAGCTTTGGTCATCTTCTCAACTTGAGAACCAGAGATACCACCCTTTGCTTTGATAGGGGAATCAGCAGGGGTAGCAATGCCAGAATCCACAGAAGTTTTCTGGACATGTTCTTCAGATGTCATAACATTCTTTGTGACATCTTGATCAGCTGCTAAACTAGGGCTAGCAGATGCTTGGTTAAGGGGAACAGAAACTCCAAGAACAGAGAGATTCTCATTTAGGATCCTGGTGACTATCCTATCAATGGTTTCTTGCACATACAGAGTACCTTCTCTATTTGCTATCTCAGAGGGAACAGATGAGGATGATCCAGAGATCTTACCAGAGGATGAAACTGATGACCTTTGAGTATTCCGTGCATGCTGATTCTGGGACTTCTTAGAGTCAGTTGCCATGGAATACTGAGGAGAGATCTTCACAGGTTCAACATTTAAGGCTGCAACACTTGCCCTAATCTCAGCCATGGTGGGAGATGGACAGTCAGAGTCTTGGGATGAAGAGGATGAAGAAGACATGTTTCGCTGAGATATGTTGAGAAACTGAACCCAAGAATGACAAAGAGTTTGAGAGTATCTTTTGGATGAAGAGGATATGATACTTTCAAATGAAAAGGCTATTATATGGAGGAGTCTCTTCATATTCTTGAAACTTATAAAAATAAGAGGGAAATAATTAAATGACCCACTTATAATTAATAAAAGGTCTCTTCCCCTCCTTGTAAGCAATCTTAATTGCTACAATTCCTCATACTGACAAATACCCAGTTTGCTCCTTAAATTTTCAAATTGACTAGCATCAAGAGCTTTAGTAAAATGTCACCATTGAAGTTCACTACATGATCCAATTTAATCACTTTCTCCTCCACAAGGTCTCGATGAAGTGATGTCTAATGTCAATGTGCTTAGTCCCACCGTGTTGTATAGGATTCTTTGAAATATTAATAACACTCAGTTGTCACGGACAATGTCATGACATCCTGTGTGACATTGTACTCGACAACATCCGCTTCATCCGCACCATTTGAGAACAAGCTACCACCGCTATGTATTCAACTTCAGAAGGACAAGGACACGCAGCTTTTGCTTCTTCTCGAACCAAGAAACAAGATTGTTTCCCAAGAAGAAGCATCCTCCGAGGTACTTTTTCATCATCAAGACTACCAGACAACAAGATCACAATAACTGGACAAAATTGGTTCACATCCATGGGAATAGGATACCATAATTGAAAGTTCCACTCACATACTTCAGAATTCTTTTCACCTGGTTAATGTGACTTACTTTAGGTTCAGCTTGGTATCTTGCACATACCCCAACAACAAATGCAATGTCAGGTCTGCTGGCTGTTAGGTACAACAAGCTTCCTATCATGCTTCTATATAAACTTTGATCAACCTTTTCACCACTTGTGTCTTTGGACAACTTCAAATGAGTGGGAGCAGGAGTCCTTTTATGGCTGGCATTCTCCATTCCAAACTTCTTGACAATATTCCTTGCATACTTGCTCTGTGAAAGAAATGTTGAGTCTTCCATCTGTGTAACTTACAGTCCAAGAAAGTAAGTCAACTCTCCCATGAGACTCATTTCAAACTCTGCTTGCATTTGATTGGCAAAGTGTTTCATCATTGTCTCTGACATTCCTCCAAATACTATGTCATCAACATAAATTTGAGCCACCATTATCTTTCCTCCTTCATTCTTGACAAAGAGAGTTTTATCCAAGGCTCATTTCCTGTATCCTTTGTCTGTAAGGAACTTGGTTAGCCTTTCATACCAGGCCCTAGGAGCTTGCTTTAGTCCATATAGGGCTTTCCTTAATTTGTAGACATGATCAGGAAAACTTGGATCCACAAATCCTTGAGCCTGTTCTACATATACTTCCTCATTTAAGTAGCCATTTAGGAAGGCACTTTTCACATCCATCTGAAATAATTTGAATTTCAGAATGCAAGCAACCCCTAGTAGTAGCCTGATTGATTCCAGTCTAGCCACTGGAGCAAAAGTCTCATCAAAGTCAATCCCCTCAACCTAAGTGTAACCCTGAGCAACAAGTCTTGCTTTATTTCTGGTGACAATCCCTTCTGCATCAGACTTGTTCTTGTAGATCCACTTTGTTCCAATGATGTTTGTTCCTTCTGGTCTAGGAACTAGTTCCCATACTTCATGTCGCTTGAACTGGTTCAATTCATCTTGCATTGCTCCAATCCGAATTCATCACTTGAGCTTCTTTAACATTTTTGGCTCTATTTTTGACACAAAACAAGAGTTTGAAAGCAGTTTCTCGGACCTTGTAATGACACCCTTGTTTGGATCCCCAATGATGAGTTCCTTTGGATGATCTTTCTGAATTCTAATGGAAGGATCTTTGTTGACTTCCTGGTTGATTTTGGTGAAGTAGGAGCAGGTACATCATCCTTATCAGGTACTTGAGGTGATGGCTCAAACCATGTCTCAACATCATATGGGACATTGTGTTCTGATGATGATCATCAACAATGACATTAATAGACTCCATCATAACCGGGTTCGGAGTTGAATACCCTATATGCTCATTAGTGGAGTATCCAAAATGCCTTCATCACTCTTAGAGTCCATTTTCTCCTTTGATCACGATCTGTCGAATATAGCATTTGCTACCAAACACATGGAAATATTTCACAGTTGGTTTCTTCCTTCCATAGTTCATACAGGTGAGGAGGTTCCTTTTCTTAAGGTGACCCTGTTGTGAACGTAGGAGGTGTATTCATAGCTTCAGCCCAAAAATGAATAGGAAGTTTCTTAGCATGAATCATTGCTCTGGAAGATTCCTGTATAGTCCTATTCTTTCTTTCCACAACCCCATTTTGTTGAGGTGTTATAGGAGAAGAAAACTCATGATTGATTCCCTCTGAAGAGCAGAATTCATCAAACTTGCTGTTCTCAAATTCCTTTCCATGATCACTTCTTATTCTGACAATACAACTTTCCTTCTCTCTTTGAAGTCTTTTGCATAACTCTTTAAAGACATCAAACACATCATATTTTTCTTTGATGAAGTTTATCCAGGTAAATCTGGAGAAGTCATCCACAACAACATAAGCATATCTTTTTCCACCAAGGCTTTCAACCTGCATAGGCCCCATCAAGTCCATGTGCAGCAGCTCCAGCACTTTAGAAGTGGTCAGATGTCTAGACATTGGGTGTGACATTCTGGTTTGCTTTCCAACCTGACACTCACCACAGACCCTTCCTTCATCAATATGGAGTCTTGGTATCCCTCTGACAGCCTCCATAGTGATGATCTTTTTCATTCCTCTGAGATGCAGATGTCCAAGTTTTTGATGCCACAACTTTACCTCCTTTTCATCTTTGTCCGTAGAGCACACATAAGAGAGGTTGGTGTTCTCAGATTCCCACATATAGCAGTTGTCCTTTGATCTGACTCCTCTCATAACTATTTCTTGTTTATCATTGATTACAAGACATTCAGACCTAGTGAAGTTAACTTTGAATCCCATATCACATAGCTGACTTATGCTTATGAGGTTAACAGTCAAGCCTTTTACTAGCAACACTCCATTTAGATTTGGAACTCCAGAGCAGTCCAAGTTTCCAACACCTTTGATTTCTCCTTTAGCTCCATCTCCAAAAGTAACAAAGCTGGTAGAATGAGGTTTGACATTATTCAGTAGGTTCTTTATTCCAGTCATATGCTTGGAACACCCACTGTCAAAGTACCAATCTTCCTTGGCAGACACTGTAAGAGAAGTGTGAGCTATCAATGTTGCAGTCCTCTTCTTCCACTTTTGAGTGTAGGGTACCTTGATGTTCTTAGGCTTAACATAGGGAGTCTGATTAGGGTATCCATGTAGCCTATAGCAGAAGGGTTTTATGTGTCCAAACCTTCCACAATGATGACATCTCCATCTTTGAAACTTCTTATTCATGTTTCTCTGATCTTGATGTTGACCCCAATGTTGTGACATCTGTTTTGACATTGGCTTATTAGGTCTGTTCTTCTTCTGTTATCGCAAATTTCTTTGCATCCACATGCCCTGAGCCAGGAACATTTCCTGTTTTATGTTGTGACATCTGCTTTGACCTTGGTTTCCCATGCCTCTTCTTTTTCTTGTCACTATCAGGTTCCTTTTCAGCCACATATCCTAGACCATGCTTATTTTCAGCATTTTGTCCAAGCTGAAGAATTTCTTCCAGCTTATCAGTCCCAGTGGTCAGCATCTTGACAGACTTAGTCATATGATCAAGCTTGAATTCAACACTATAATCTCCTTTGTTGAGATGACTTATAGTGATTGTATTCTCCTTCTTCTCGACTTCATTTTCTGCCTCCAACTTCTCAATCAGCTTTTTCTGTTTTTCATTTTGCTGACATACTTCACCACTTCTGATACACAACTTCTTGTAAGTATCAGCAAGTTCTTCAAAGGTCACTTCCTCATCACTAGAGTCATTATCAGGATTGCCACTTTCAGAAGGTGCAGTGACAAGTTTGGCTGATTCCTCTTCAGAGCCACTACTTGATTCACCATCAGACCAAGTAACAGTCATTCCTCTCTTTTGTTTCTTAAGAAAGGTAGGACATTCAACCCTCATATGACCATATCCTACACAACCATGACACTGGATTTCTCTGCTTTGACCTCCTTTATCCTCTGACTTGGATCTTCTGCTGGAGTCATAAGATCTGCTGATGTCAGATGAAATGTCGTTGACATTTGACCTTGACTTTGGATCAATTCTCTTGATGAGCTTGTTGAACTGTCTTCCAAGCATAGCTATAGCTTCAGATATCTTCTCTTCATCTTCCACCTTGCATCCTTCTTCAGTATTGGATACAAGTGCTATGCTCTTGTTCTTTTTGTCAACAGTTTCACTGATTCCCATCTCAAAAGTCATAAGAGATCCAATAAGTTCTTCAACCTTCAAGGTGTTGATGTCCTGAGCCTCCTCTATTGCAGTCACTTTCATTGCAAACTTTTTAGGCAAGGATATGAGAATCTTTCTTACCAGCTTTTCTTCTGACATCTTTTCACCAAGTGCTCCTGAGGTGTTGGCAATCTCCAAAATATTCATGTGAAACTCATGAATAGTCTCATCTTCTTTCATCTTCAAATTCTCAAATTTGGTAGTGAGCATCTGAAGTCTTGACAACTTCACTTTGGATGTGCTCTCATGAGTAGTTTTGAGAGTGTCCCAAACATCCTTGGCCAACTCACATTGATGCACTAGTCTGAAGATATTTCTGTCAATACCATTGAATAGAGCATTCAATGCTTTAGAGTTCCCCAGAGCTAGCTCCTCTTCCTCTTTGCTCAATTCCTCATAAGGTTTCAAAACAGTAGTCCCATCCTTCTCAAGCTTGGTGGGATGTTTCCATCCTTTGTCAGCAGCTCTCCAAGCTTTAATATCCACTGATCTTAAGAAGGCAACCATACGAGGCTTCCAGTAATCATAATTAGACCCATCCAGAATAGGTGGTCTACCTCCAAATCCTCCTTCCTTATCCATTACGCCAGAAAATATTATCCCTAGATCTCACCCAGAAATAACAGGCAGGGTGCCTGCTCTGATGCCAATTGAAATTCTGGCGGCGATCGTGATGTCACGAGAATGTTATGACACACTATCCGACACTCTAACAATTCACACAATAAATATAAACAGCAGTAAAGAACACAATAAGTTGTTTACCCAGTTCAGTGTCTAACTACACCTACATCTGGGGGCTACCAAGCCAGGGAGGAAATTCACTATCACTAGACTTAATTCAGGAATAAACCAACTAGTTTATCTCCTTCACTTAAAACCTACCCAATGCAACTTCAACCTAAGTCCTACTTAGATCTGAGTTCCTACTCACTCCCCCTCAATCACAGCAGTGATATCAACCTATTGATTAATTGAATTGTGAAGACACACTTCAATAAACTGTCATACCCCAATTTTTGACCTAATATACCACCTTACATTTGCATCATTGCATCACTAACAGTTCAGAACAGAATTAATCGGGTGTAGCATTTACAAATCAAAATTAGGGTTTCATCAGATTTTCATCTGATTCAAGAGGCAACCAATTAGGGTTTGAGTTTTACTCACTTTATTTGACCTATCTTGATCAAACCATCAACCTCTGATCTTCAGATATCCAACTTTTCTCATTGATCAATCAAGGATCGACCAATTAGGGTTTTGGTCGAGCATGAGTATTCTCTGATTTTTTGAGCAATGAATGACTTTTTTGGTTAGAGATTGTTCATTATATCTTAGATACAACATCTTGACCTAATTTCTGAATTCAAAACATCACAAAAGTTCACGAGCTTCATCAGTCAATTTCTGAAACATCTGATGAAATTTCATCTGCACTGAAAAGTCAAAACTTTGACTTTTGGTCAACTTTTTCAAGACAAAACTTTTTCAATCATCAAAATACTTCAAATGATCCATCTTGATCATAAAAAATCAAAGAATTTGGAAAAGTCAACAAAAAGTCAAAATTTCTAACACTTAGAAAAAATGTCAAGTGTTAAAATTTTGTACTTTTTCCAAACTTCATGGCATTTTTTCACATATTTCCACTTTGATTTGGAAAAAACTCAAAACATGAAAGTTGTAGCTCTTGAAACAAGCTTTCCAAAATGTCCAAGAATTCTCAAATCCATGGAGTCTAGATATGCTTTTGAAATTGAAACATAAGGCTTCATAACCATGGGTTTCAAGTTCAAAACTTCAAGATTATAGGTCATTTTTGAATTTCTTCTTCTAGAAGCAATGCCACCTTGCCAAATTGAGATAGAACTGATAAATATCAGTTGGAGGTAATTATTGAAGGATAGGATCAAGATTGGATTTTTAACACATGGTTAAAAAAGGAAGTTTCCTTTTAAGGCAAAATGACTTCCTTGCCCTCTAAGGCAAGTTTGATTTACCAAAAGCCAATTCTTTGTGCCTAACATTTCAGAGATCTTGACCTATAAATAGAGGTATCATTTTCAAATTCAAGACACACCAAAGCCATGCAAGTACATGCTTTCATTCCACTTTCTCAAATTTCATAAATCATAGTTCAATTTGTGAAAACTTGCAATTTTGAAAACTAGTGAAAAATCTTAAGCAATTTGGTGTCTAATATGTTTTAACATCAATATGAAACCTGTTTGAAACCTAAAATCAACATAGGCAAAGCTAGAAACCAGTTTTCACATCTCATGATCATAAGCTTTCAAAACTGCCTTAGAATTCGAATCCATAGCTTGGCTTGATTAAATTGAGTTCTAATCATTCAAACATCATCCACAAACATCATAGAGATGATGCAGATCATAAACAGCCATCTGTAACACCTCTAACCCAGAATTCGAGTTTCCATTTTAAGCTTATGCAGGTGGACTTGGTTGGAATAATCCAGGCTGATTCGAAGTGAGCAGACCACTCAAATACCTTCCACATAGGCCGTTGGTGCTCAAGCAATCCTCAAACATCAACTGGAAACACTTAAACCCAGAATTCGATTCCAGCTTCAACAGGTAAGAGCTCGAACTTCAACTCCATGATTATTTGATTCATTTTGAAAAAACTCTTGGCCATTTGTTTTCTGCACCACTCACGATCATTAACCCTCAACCAATTGACAAAATCATCCATCATACATCATTTCAATTAAGATTTTCAGTTCTAGGGTTCTTCATGTTTTCCAGAAATTTAATCATGTTTAACTGAAAATAAATGAAATTAAGTGATGCCATCATGTTCCTGGGTTCAAAACGATCAACTTTCATGTTTACTTCATCCAATTTCATCAAGAAACACGAAATCCATGGTTGATTGAAGATTGGGGAAGATGAAAATGGCTTGCGCGCGTTTTTCAAATTTAAATATCCAGTTTAAAATATAATTTCATAGTTTAAACAAAATACACGGATGTATTTCCACCCCAGCGGTTGCCAGCTCACTCGTAAGTGTTTGTGCCACGTATACGCCTAACAGGTCCTGGGTTCAAGCCTCCCATGGACCATTTTTTTTCAAAACTTTTGTTATTTTTCACAAACTTTGACATTTTTTTTAACCAATCAAAACTTCTCATTTTGAGGTGATTTTTTGTACACTTGTCAATAAATGTATCTATTTTATGATAGTGCAAAAATTTTAAGAAAAAACTTTCATCCGATTATGTTTTAATCGAGCCGAAAACGACACTTTGAGCACTTTTCAAAACGCCTTTAAAGGTGAATTTTTCAAACTTTTGAATCCCGATTCTTTTCAAAACTTCTTACAAGTAAACTTTACATTTCAAAAACACTTTCAAAAATCATTTTTTCAAAACTTTTCATCAAACTTACATCTTTTTTCGATGATCGATCCGATTTAAACGATAAAACCGAATTCGTTTTCTCTCGAATTTCTTAATCGATCATGGGCCTCCCTTACGGTGTAAGTCCCAAACAAAACATTCTTTTATGTACATATATTTCTTTGTACATATCCATTTCTTTTATGTACACATCTTTTAACCTGTACATAATATAGACAAACTTCTTCCGTTTGTTTTCATTTTACACTGCATACCGTTGGTATTAAAAGGAGCATTATTCCCTGTGAAACTGCTTTTAAACCAATGGGCCTCCCTTACGGTGTAAGTCCCAAACCAACATTCTTTATGTACATACATATTTTCCTTGTACATATCAAATTCTTTTCATATACATACAAATTTTTACCTGTACATAATACAAATGTTTTTTTACTCAAACACAGATAAACTTCGATCGTTTGTTTTCACTTCACTTGTGTATACACTGAATACCATTGGTATTAAAAGGAGCATTATTCCCGGTGAAACTGCTTTTAAACCAATGGGCCACCCTTATGGTGTAAGTCCCAACTCTCCTATGTACATCCACATTCTCCTGTACATAAAAACTCGTCCGTGTACATATTTACTTCCTTGTACACAATTCAAACTTGTAAATAATCAAGTTACGCTCGTTTTAAACGTTCGTTTCACAAACACTTGTTTATATTCACAAATCATAAACTCTTGTAAATAAACATCATGCATTGTTTATATTTCCTTCATAAACTCCTGTGAATACATATCACACACACATTTGTTTATACAACTGTCTAGTTATAACATAACAACTAGTCTAACCAATAGGTTCCCCACATTTTAGCCTCCTCTTGGGCTTTATACAAGATAACTCTCCCCACAGAGTTCAGCCTCCTCTTAGGCTTCATATAAGAAAACTCATTCATCTGAGTTTAGCCTCCGCTTAGGCTTCATATAAGACAACACTCCCCTGTTGAGTCAGCCTCCTCTTGGGCTTCGTTCAAAAGAACTCCTCATTGAGTTTAGCCTTCTCTTGGGCATCATACAATGAAAGAGATAGGAAATCTCTTAACAACCTCCTATTGGGCTTCCAATACAAAGAATCACCCGCGTTAGGATAAAACCCATAGAGTATAATTTCCCGGTGAAATTGCTCTTCATTCCAAAAGGATGGTTTCCCGGTGAAATCCCTTTTAAAGCTAAAGCCAGCCATACCCTATAGCTTCCTCTTGAGCTTCATACAAGGACCCTCGATGACCCTCGATGACCCTCAGAATGCCTCCTCTTGGGCTTACAATACAAGGACCCATGGGCTTCTTAAAAGCATCCCTTAATCCAATCAATTGCTCCTCGAGATTTAGACATTTATCATCTCTAAGGAAGAAATATCTCATCTATCACATCACATACAATCAAAAACTTTTCAAAATCTTTTCAAACAAAAACATCTCTTAAACGTAAGTGGTAACGCTTGTACACTCAAGCAAAACACCCAATGCTTACAGTTAAAAGATTCAATCATTTTTTCAAACATCTTTCTTAAACATGTAAGTGGTAACGCTTGTACACTCAAGCAAAACACCTATAACTTACGATGAAAGATTTTTATCAATCAAACTTTTCAGAAATGTATGTGATGAAATAGGTTAGATACATTTTTCATTAAGATGACATTTGTCTGTCTTTTACTAACATTCCATTGCTTCCACTAGCATAAGTGGGAACTACGATTGCTCTGACTTTCTCAACATCCTTTTGAGAATACGTAGGCACAAGGTCTCATCCTTGGCGAGCAAATTTCTTTCTCCCTCAGACCAAACAAACCATAGATCCCTGTAGATCTGAGCTACAAATGCTCTGATTCCCATTAGGGGATATGTATGCAGAAGATCCACAGATCTTTGCGAGCACAAAAATAACAAACACTAGGATCCCACATAATCTACCGTTTCTTAAAATCCCAAAGGAGAGACTTTCCTAATCATAGAAATAGCAATTAAAACACACAAACATATCAAACATATTCATATATAAAGCTATAGATAACTATATATATTTAGGGTGCTCCATCTATTCCCTTTATATAACAAACCCCCTTACTCAAAATCTCCCCAATGCGTTGCGTCTAGTTTGTGCTAGTCGTTACGCATATCAAAATCAATTGAGGGTATTAACAGCTTTCCCCTTTTTCATAATCATTAAATCATCTTTTCTTGTGTTGAAAATAATAAAGCTTGATGCTCGCGGCATCTTTATAAACAAATCAAAAGAGTAAATCGTTTCCAGCCAGAGGATCCGAATTCAGATTCGATTCACTAGCGCGACACCTTTTAACGCGAACATAAACTATCTTGATCTTGCTTCAAAGCTTCAATCAAGAGACAAACACTAGTGCTTTAAAGCTTTGAGTGATAAACTACCCTTACAAACAAATCCTAGTCCAAGGCACTTATCAATTGATAATTGCTTGGCTCACAAGAGATACTAGAATTACAAAATACAACTGTTAACTCTCCTAACAGTACAAAAAGGCGCAGCAGCAGTATAAGGGTTGAATTCCTTTTATAGAAGCAGTCCTGAAACTTCAGTCTTGGGCTTCCATAAAGATAGCTAGGGTTCGCTTAATTTAATCCTAAAAACATGGTCTTTTCAACAACCAATTTAGGTCTAATTAAGATTAACCTAGCAGCCACGTGAGCATGCATTCTAGTAACAGAAAAACATAATATAGCAGCTCAACAAACTTCCTGAAAAGTCTCAGGAAAAACAGATTCTGCAGAACAGAATGTCACACTGAATGTCATAACATCTGTTATGACATCAGACTATTTTCTGCAGAATTTCCAGCACAGCTTTTAGCTTCCAGTTCTGAGCTGTCCTTTATCATCCTTGTCAAGTAGGATTTATCTTCAATCTCTGAATGTCATGACCTTTATCAAGACATTGCTATAGCCTAGTTTTACCAAAATTAATGCCAACTTAAAACACTAACAAATTCACTAAATTCTACACAATCCGACACAAATTGGGATAATTCTACGAAAACCTAGAATTACTAAATTGAGATTCTTAACATACTACGATCAATCCTATTGAAATAAAAACCGATAATACATGTTAATAAATCGAAACCACCCCTTACCTTGTGGATTCTTCGAATTCCGGCAACTTTCACTCTTTTCCTCTTCCTCTTCTCTTCTCCAATGTTACGAATGATGAAAATTCTTTTATTCCTCTTTTTCCTTTTATTATTCCAATAAATAAAATAATAATTAGGATAGGTAGAGTATTTTACTCGTCACACCCCCCATTACTCCTCACACTCCCAACTCCTCCTTTCATTTATTTAATTAATTTGATCCAATAATTCAAAATATTAATAATTAAACTTTAATAAAATTAATAATTAAAATTCTAATTATTTTAAATATTAAATTATTTGGGGTGTCACAACTCTCCCCTACTAAAAAGAGTTTTCGTCCTCGAAAACATACGTTAGACGAAAAGTTCGGGATACGAGTCCTTCATTTGACTCTCCAGCTCCCAAGTGATATTCCCACTAGCCGGTCCTCCCGAAGCTACTTTCACCAGTGCTATCTCCTTACCACGCAACTGCTTCAACTTCCGGTCCTCAATTCTCGCAGGTAATGCCTCAACAGTCAAATTCTCTCGTACCTGTATGTCATCTACCTGAATCTCATGAGACGGATCAACAATGTACTTCCTCAATTGAGATACATGGAAGATATCATGAAAATATGCAAGTGACGGCGGTAAGGCAATCTGATACGCCACCCTCCCAACTCTCTTGGTAATCTGAAACGGACCAATAAAGCGTGGAGTCAACTGCTTTGACTTCAAAGCTCGACCAATACCAGTCATCGGAGTAACTCGCATAAACACATGTTCTCCTTCACTAAACTCAAGATCTTTCCTCCTCTTATCATGATAACTCTTCTGTCGACTCTGAGAAGCTCTCATCTTCTCCTAAATCATTTTAATCTTTTATGAAGTCTGTTGGACAATTTCCGGTCTGATCACAACACTCTCTCCAGATTCATACCAACATAACGGTGTCCAACACCTCATACCATACAATGCCTCAAAAGGAGCCATACCAATACTCGAATGAGAACTATTGTTGTAGGTAAAATCAATCAATGGTAAGTAACTATCCCAAGCTCCACCTTTCTCCAACACACAAGCTCTTAACAAATCCTCTAACGACTGAATCGTTCTCTCCGTCTGACCATCTGTCTGTGGATGATAAGCGGAACTCAATCGCAACTTAGTACCCAAAGCTTCTTGTAACCCTGTCCAAAACTTAGATGTAAACCTCGGATCTCTATCCGACACAATACTAGAAGGAATACCGTGCAAACTTACGATCTTCTCCACATACAACTCTGCCAACCTCTCCATCAGATAATCCATTCTTATCCGAATAAAATGAGCGGACTTCGTCAACCGATCGACAATAACCCAGATAGAATCATAATTCTTCGCTGTCCTCGGCAAACCAGACACAAAATCCATAGAAATGCCATCCCATTTCCATCCCGGAATAAACAACGGTTCCATCAATCCTGACGGTTTCTGATGTTCGATTACCCTCGATGACCCTCAGAATGCCTCCTCTTGTGCTTACAATACAAGGACCCATGGGCTTCTTAAAAGCATCCCTTAATCCAATCAATTTCTCCTCGAGATTTAGACATTTATCATCTCTATGGAAGAAATATCTCATCTATCACATCACATACAATCAAAAACTTTTCAAACTCTTTTCAAACAAAAACATCTCTTAATCATAAGTGGTAACGCTTGTACACTCAAGCAAAACACCCAATGCTTACAGTTAAAAGATTCAATCATTTTTTCAAACATCTTTCTTAAACATGTAAGTGGTAACGCTTGTACACTCAAGCAAAACACCTATAACTTACGATGAAAGATTTTTATCAATCAAACTTTTCAGAAATGTATGTGATGAAATAGGTTAGATACATTTTTCATTAAGATGACATTTGTCTGTCTTTTACTAACATTCCGTTGCTTCCACTAGCATAAGTGGGAGCTACGATTGCTCTGGCTTTCTCAACATCCTTTTGAGAATACGTAGGCACAAGGTCTCATCCTTGGCGAGCAAATTTCTTTCTCCCTCAGACCAAACAAACCATAGATCCCTGTAGATCTGAGCTACAAATGCTCTGATTCCCATTAGGGGATATGTATGCAGAAGATCCACAGATCTTTGCGAGCACAAAAATAACAAACACTAGGATCCCACATAATCTACCGTTTCTTAAAATCCCAAAGGAGAGACTTTCCCAATCATAGAAATAGCAATTAAAACACACAAACATATCAAACATATTCATATATAAAGCTATAGATAACTATATATATTTAGGGTGCTCCATCTATTCCCTTTATATAACAAACCCCCTTACTCAAAATCTCCCCAATGCGTTGCGTCTAGTTTGCGCTAGTCGTTACGCATATCAAAATCAATTGAGGGTATTAACAGCTTTCCCCTTTTTCATAATCATTAAATCATCTTTTCTTGTGTTGAAAATAATAAAGCTTGATGCTCGCGGCATCTTTATAAACAAATCAAAAGAGTAAATCGTTTCGAGCCAGAGGATCCGAATTCAGATTCGATTCACTAGCGCGACACCTTTTATTGCGAACAGGAAAAATGGCGACTCCACTGGGGAGTACGCTGAAACTTTGATTTTCAAAAAAAATGTGACTCTGCTCAAGAGCATCAAGCTTTTTTTTGTTTTCAAAAAGAAATGAAACGGGTTAAGCTTTCATATTTGCATATATCTGTTTTCCTTTTATTGTGTGTTTTCGCGATTTTATCTGATGGAAAGAAACCTAACCCGGATTTAAGAAACATTTTAAGATCTAGGTGGGGGTATAATCCTATTAACTTGTGAGAAGTCTCAGTACTTACGGAGTTAATTTGAGATCCCTCTCTCAGTGGAGGTTGTCTTGGGGGTATTTGTGTTTAGCAAGTATTTGCGAAGACATTTTGCTTTCAAGGGAACTTGCGAAGCTGAGTGGCTGTAGAACACATAACCCATCCTGGCCATTTAGGATGTAGTGCAGAGATTATTCGGGCGTAAGCCTAGAATAATTGTCATGCGAGACTACGATCAGGCGAGTTTCTCTTGAAAAATATTATTGGACCATTGAGTATTCAACAAATCCGATAATATTTCAAAGAGAAGTGTTGAGCCTGTATTATCAGTAGAACCCGTTTCACAGATGAATAAGCCTTTAGAACTTACCCACGTTTGATTCTTATCGTTGGCCTCATGCTCGTGACTTCGAACGCTTTGACCGTGTGTATAACTACTAACCATGGTTGCCGCATTCATGCATTCATTCATTCATTCAAAAACTTCATTTCTCTTCCCATTTCCAAAGAATTTAGAGATTTTTCTTTGTAAAATATTTTAGGTTAGAGTGATGGACGTCAGAGGAAGATTCACCAAGAGATACAGTTTTAGAATTCCCGACATAGGGAAGTTAAAAGAGTTAGCATCCTTGGTAGAAGATCCCTTGGATTTCAGAAAACGCTATGGAACTCTTTTAACTATTCTGAACACTAACGTTGATGAAGGACTTCTCAAAACTTTCGTTCAGTTTTACGATCCGGTCTATCGCTGTTTCACTTTCCCTGACTATCAGTTGATGCCTACTTTGGAAGAATACGCGCACATATTAGGTATCTCAGTATCAGACAAAGTGCCTTTCAATGGTTTGGAAGCCATTCCTAAGTCACCAGTCATTGCCACGATGACTCACTTAAAGAAGTCTGAGATAGACAAAAACCTAACTACCAGAGGAAAACTCTTAGGACTAACTTCAAAGTTCCTAATGGAGAAGGCTCTTAAATTTTCTAAAACCGGTAGTATGGTAGCCTTTGAAGCTATTTTAGCTTTACTCCTCTATGGATTGGTGTTGTTTCCCAATGTCCCAAATTTCGTTGATATCAACGCCATAAGGATCTTTCTGATTGGAAATCCCGTTCCCACTCTGCTTGGTGACACGTACTTCTCTATTCATCATAGGAATCGTCAAGGAGACGGAACTATCGTGTGTTGTGTACCTCTGTTTTTCAAATGGATTATCTCACACTTGCCTAAATCTCCTATCTTCCGCGAAAACAAAGATGAATGGCATTGGTCTCGAAGACTCATGTCTCTTACAAACGACGATATCCATTGGTATACCTTAGCAGACAATGAGATGGAAATCATTGAGATCTGTGGAGAATTTGCCAACGTACCTCTCATCAGTACGAAAGGAGGAATTAACTACAACCCATTCTTGGCGAGACGTCAACTCGGATACGCAAACTCTAGTAAACCTCTTGGATTTACAGTAGAGAGCTACTTCTATCATGAGGGAGAGGATTCCCAAGGATTGAAATCCAGAATGACCAGAGCTTGGCATCACATCCGGAGGAAGGAAAAAGGGAAAGCAAAGAATTGTGTAGCCATGGAAACCTACACTTCTTGGGTAAAGAAAAGGGCAAAGGAATTTCGAATGCCTTACGCTTATGAAGAACCCATGTTCTCAACCGCTTCCAAATCAACAATTTTTCCCGTCGAAACTATGGGAGAATACCAAGAAGCTTTGGCCAAGATGAGGTTTGAGAAAGAGGCCTTGGAAAACAAGTTTCTTAAGACTGATCTCGAAAACGAAAAGCTCAAGAAGCAGGTCAAAGATCATGAAAAGACGCTTTACTTCCAGGATGAATGGCTCATGGAGAAAGATGAGAAGATTCGCCAGAAAGATAACGCGATCAAGAGATACATCAAAGAAAGGAAAAGAAAGCTTGAGGAAATGACAACCAGTGATCCTGCTCCCGACGAAAGCTGAACTGAAATCTCACTATGGGAAGGAAATCCTGAAGTTAAAGCAACATTAAGCCTTTGGATCTTCATCCGACGAGGACGATTAGTTTAGTTTGTAATATTTTATCATTTATTTTATCATTTGAATGAGCAATGCTCAAAAACAGAATTGTTGTAATCTTCTTTCAATGATTAATAAAATATGTGTTTTCCATCCAAATATTTGCCAAAAAATTTCTCTTTTAGCGTAAATTCTTTGGAAATTCCCTTTCTTTACATTCATAATCATGCATCATACTTTGCATTCTAAGTCTATTGTCTAGAGTCTGATCTTTCAACAGTTTCAACAGATAGGAAAAGATCGCCAAGCTGTCGCGTCTTAGAGTTTCTCGACCGCGTCCACAGCCTACTCGAACATACAATACACGTTCAAAAAGAAGAAAAGTAATGGAAGGATTTGAGCAAGAGAATGTTGAGCTTCGTAGCACGGTAACAACATTGCAAGAAAAAGTTGAGAGACTCACGTCTTTGGTCAACTCATTGGCCGCAACGCAAAGTCAACAAGCAGCATCGAGCAGTCAAAACCAAGCAGCGATTTCAGAGGATACTTCTACTCCAGTTTTAGCTGTCGCAGCCAGTAGTTCACCTTTCAGCATGCCAGAAGGCTATCCATGGGGAATGCCTTTCAACTTTGGCATCGGATTTCGCCAACCGACTTCTCAAGTGCAAACAACCACGCTTGAAATACCTACTTTGCTGCAAAACTCTACATTTACTCCGCAACATGGAGTAACTCTTCCACAAGTAACAATGACGGTTTCTCAACCAATCATGACGAACTCAGCTTCCGTAGTGCACACTACCATAGACGAAGAAGTTCACCATATTCCGGGAAATAACACGAATACTCGTGGTTCTATGGAGAATCTCCAGGAACAGCTCCACAAAATGCAGCTTGAGATAAAAACAATTCGTGGGAAAGAATTGTTTGGGAAAAACGCCCAGGATCTTTGCTTAGTACCTCGCGTAAGGATACCTGCGAAATTCAAAGTCCCTGACTTTGAAAAGTACAAAGGAAACTCCTGTCCACAAAGTCATCTCACGATGTATGCCAGGAAAATTTCCACATACAACGACGATCACCAGTTATTAATCCATTACTTCCAAGATAGTCTTACCGGTGCCGCACTGAAGTGGTACATGGGGCTAGACAACGCAAGTATCCAAACATTCAATGACTTAGGTGAAGCCTTCGTACAACAATATAAATTCAACTTGGATATGGCTCCCGATCGGGATCAACTCCGCTCCATGTCTCAAAAGGAAAGAGAGACATTCAAAGAATATGCGCAACGATGGAGGGAAATTGCTGCCCAAGTCAACCCACCATTAGAAGAGAAAGAGATGACTAAGGTGTTCTTGAACACTCTTGGCTCATTCTACTACGAGCGAATGATCGCTAGAGCTCCCGGAGATTTCACCGAGATGGTAAGCATGGGAATGCGATTAGAAGAAGGGGTTCGAACCGGACGCCTAACCAAGGAAGCAGGATCTTCTAATGGAACTAGAAAGATTGGAACCAGTTTTCCAAAGAAAAAGGAACATGACATAGGAATGGTATCCCGAGGGAAACCGCGTAAGAATGTCAGTCAACAACGACAGGTAGCTACCATAGCGCTCGCCGTTAACACAAATCCAAATACAGGAATTGCTCCGCAGTTCCAGCAAATTCAACAAACTCAACAGCCTCGACAACAGGCTCGACAGTTTAACAATCAAAACCGTGCGCCTCGGATCTCGCAATTCGACCTAATTCTGATGACGTACACAGAACTGTACCCTGCGCTAATAGAAAAGAATCTGATACAGACAAGGTCACCACCTCCGGTTCCCGAAAAATTTCCGTGGTGGTACAAAGCAGACGTATCTTGCCCTTTTCACCAAGGGGCACTAGGCCATGACCTTGAGCATTGCATAACATTAAAAGCAGAAGTACAGAGATTAGTGAGATCTAATCTTCTTTCCTTCAGAAATGCAAATCCGAACGTGCAAGCCAATCCACTACCCAGTCACAGTGGACATTCAGTGAGTTTGATACTAAGAAATACAGATAGGTATCTCATCACAGACGTAAACCTGATCAGAGGAAACTTTGTGCATCTCCATGATACGTACAGTACAATGGGCGCCTTCACTAAGCACGATTACTCAGCTTGCAACATCTGCTTCAAGGATCTTCAAGGATGTCCCACCATAAGAGCAGACATTCAGCGATTGTTAGATATCGGTGACCTACAGATCTACAGAAACAGAGATGACCATGACGTAAATACAGTAGGGCATTTTCCGCATGAGCTTTTAGTCTCAGATATCAACTCGGAAAATCCCGAAGTAAACGTTATCATCCCCTGTTTCAATGTACCCAAGCATGTGGAGATTAAATACAACGGTTCCAACGTTCCAGGGTCTCCTTTGGTGATTTGCCTACCCGGTCCTGTTTCATACAGTTCTAGCAAAGCAATTCCTTACCAATACAATGCAACTCTGATAGAAGAGGGGAAGGAGAAACCCAAGCCAACTCTTCCATCTAATGTCAATATAACAGAGATCGGACGAGTAACACGAAGTGGACGAGTGCACACTCCGTTGCCACCAAGACCGCCTGCAGTTCCTGTTGTTAAACAAAATCCAGTTAACATATCTCCCGAAAATCCGGCAACGATTCCCGCTGTTGATCCAAGCACAAATGTTGGTCCTCCTGATAGAACCAACGTCAACACAGATTTTGATGAGATACTGAAGTTAATCAAGAAAAGCGAGTACAGAGTCGTAGATCAGTTGATGCAGACTCCCTCCAAGATTTCAATACTGTCTCTACTCCTCAACTCTGAAGCTCACAGAGAAGCTTTAATGAAGGTACTAGACCAAGCTTATGTAGACCACGATGTGACTACAGACCAATTTGGAGGTATTGTCGCCAACATAACAGCTTGTAATAATCTAAGTTTCAGTGATGAGGAACTTCCAGAAGAAGGGAAAGATCACAACTTGGCCTTGCACATCTCGATGATTTGTCAATCAGATTCCCTGTCCAATGTATTGGTAGATACTGGTTCATCTTTGAACGTAATGCCAAAAACGACTCTCGCTCGTTTGGCTTACAAAGGGACACCAATGAAGTTCAATGACATAGTAGTAAGAGCCTTTGACGGGTCACGGAAGTTAGTTATTGGGGTAGTCGATCTCCCGATGACAATTGGTCCGCATACTTTCCAGATCACTTTTCAAGTCATGGACGTGCCAGCTACTTACAGTTGTCTACTAGGAAGACCGTGGATCCACGAAGCAGGAGCAGTGACATCTACTCTCCATCAAAAACTGAAATTCACAGTAAAAGGGAAATTGGTAACCGTCCTCGGTGAACAAGCTTTGCTCATAAGCCATTTGTCCAGTTTCTCTTTCATCACAGCCAACGACGTTGAAGGGAAACATCTCCCAGGACATCCGTTAGAAGATGAATCTACCAGCAAAAACAGATCATCTATCTCTTCTTATAAAGAAGCAGCACATATAGTATAAGATTGCAATGCTGAAGGATGGGGACAAGTAATCAAACTGTCAAGAACGAGATAAAAGCCAGACTTAGGTTTGCACTCGTATTCTCCAAAGACAAACAAAAGGATGAAGCGCTTCGTCCGATCAAAGAAGTATTCCACAGTGGAGGTTTCTTAAACCCCGTTCTCCAAGAGGTTAACGTTGTTACCATTGAAGATGATGAAGATGATCCCTCTGGATCTGAAGAATGGAGCACTTATTTAAACAGCCCTGAATATGTGTCTCAAGAAGAATCGTACGCACCGTACTATCCTCCGACTGATCAATTCAAAGGTATATCCCTGCAGCAAAATGAAAATTCACCTGTCCCTTCTGAAGTTTGGGATACCTTGGGAGAACCAAGCGGCAAATTTGATTACATGGTGAAATATACTGCGCCAGAAAGCTCGAGAATCAGAATTGAAGATATCCAGCCCACTGGATGGGGTGATTCTTTTGAGTATCCTAGTCAACCAGAGGAAGCGTACCCATCTAATCAGCCAATCGAAGTTCCCAATGAAGACTTCTGCTTTAACGCGCCAGTAGAGTCTGTTAAATCAAATCCTGATTACCACTACATCAACGTGATCACTGAAGATCAGGGGTACGATTCAGGATACGAAGTGGAAAGTGTCGCCGACAATGAGTCTATTCACTCTGAAGATTGGAGGGTACATCCCCAGAATTCAATGCAGAGGCCAACAGGAAGCACATATGCTGCATCCCATACTTCTCAATCTGTTAATCAAGCCGAAGAAGACTGCTTTAGCAGCACAAAAGGCAAGGTTCGTCGTCCAGAATCTTCAAAACCTGCTCGACCAACGACCAAAGTCTACTCAAGGGTTAAACCAAGTGAAAAATTACCCGAGTACCTTCCAAGGAGTTCGCCACTACTGGAAACCTGTTGAAGTTAGGACTAACGCTCCTAGTTCTAAGTAGTTTATCTTTGCTTTTGTTTTGAACTCTCACTTCGCCCAAAGTGAAGAGATGTTTTATAGGGTTTAGCTTTTAAATAATTTCTCTTTGTCTTGCCCAAGACAAATGAGTTTGTATTTTAGGACCCTGTTTCATATTGTGAATCATAAATAAAACGCGTTGTTTTGTTTCTACACTTTGTGTTTATTTTCATTTTACCCTTTCTTGAAAATGATAATCCTAAAAAACACAATAAAAAAAAATCTTCAAAAAAAAAAAAATTAAAAAAATTAATCTGCATACACTTTCACATTGACTTTTTCAAAAAAAAAATGATGAAAAAAAAAGGTTAATTGATCAAACATAAATCAAATATGCAGATTAAACAAATGGACAAATCCAATGAAAGCAATAACTCTATGCTCTCTCCCAACTTTGAAATTCCCTGTGAAGTCGCCGAGGAAGAAGTTGAAAAAGAGATCCCGGATGAGATTTCTCGATTACTTAAGCACGAGGAAAGAATCATTCAGCCTCACAAAGAACCTCTAGAAGCAATCAACTTGGGTTCTGAAGAAGATAAAAGAGAAGTAAACATCGAAGCTTCACTCAACAGTGACGTCAAGAGCAAACTGATAGATCTTCTCAAAGAATATGTTGATGTGTTCGCTTGGTCCTACCAAGACATGCCGGGTTTAGATACCAGCATCGTGGAGCATCACCTGCCGTTAAAGCCAGAGTGTCCACCAGTTAAACAGAGACTAAGAAGAGTTCACCCTGAAATGGCCGACAAAATCAAAAAGGAAGTTCAAAAACAGCTCGACGCAGGTTTTCTCGTCACTTCTGAATATCCTCAATGGCTAGCCAACATAGTGCCTGTTTCCAAGAAAGACGGAAAGGTCAGAATGTGTGTTGATTATCGGGACTTGAACAAGGCAAGTCCAAAAGACGATTTCCCACTTCCGCATATCGACATGCTAGTGGATAGCACTGCAAAATTCAACGTCTTTTCCTTCATGGACGGTTTCTCTGGTTATAATCAGATCAGAATGGCTCCCGAAGACATGGAGAAGACATCCTTCATCACGCCATGGGGCACTTTTTGCTACAAAGTAATGCCGTTTGGATTAAAGAATGCAGGCGCAACTTACCAGAGGGCAATGACTACTCTCTTTCATGACATGATGCACAAAGAGATCGAGGTCTACGTGGACGACATGATAGCAAAGTCTGACACTGAAGAAGAGCATATAGAATATCTCTTGAAGTTGTTTTAACGACTAAGGAAATTTCAGCTTCGCCTAAATCCTAACAAATGCACCTTTGGGGTAAAATCTAGAAAACTCCTAGGTTTCATCGTCAGTCAAAGAGGTATTGAAGTTGACCCCGACAAAGTCAAGGCTATTCAAGAAATGCCTACGCCACATACAGAAAAGCAAGTAAGAGGATTTCTTGGACGATTGAATTACATCTCCAGATTTATCTCTCAGATGACTGCTACCTTTGGGCCGATATTCAAGCTTCTCCGCAAAAATCAAGAGGTTGTGTGGACAGAAGATTGCCAAAAAGCATTCGACAGTATCAAGGGATACCTTTCAGAACCACCAATACTGATCCCTCCAGTCGAAGGAAGACCGTTAATCATGTACCTTACCGTACTAGAAGAGTCCATGGGCTGCATACTTGGACAACAAGATGACACCGGTAAGAAAGAGCATGCCATTTACTACTTGTGTAAAAAGTTCACAGACTGTGAAACTCGTTACTCCATGCTCGAGAAAACATGTTGTGCTTTGGTGTGGGCTTCAAAACGTCTCCGCCAGTACATGATCAATCATGCGACTTGGTTAATCTCCAAAATGGATCCAAATAAGTACGTCTTTGAAAAGCCTGCCTTAACAGGAAGAATTTCCCGATGGCAGATGCTGTTATCAGAATATGACATCCAGTATCGTGCTCAAAAAGCGGTCAAAGGAAGCATTCTCGCCGATCACTTGGCTTATCAGCCGCTCAACGAATACCAATCTCTTAAGTTTGACTTCCCTGACGAGGATGTTATGTAATTAAAGATGAAAAGATTGTGACGAACCGCTACCCGAAGAAGGCGCAGATCCAAAATCTAGATGGGGCCTAATTTTTGATGGAGCCGTTAACGTTTATGGCAATGGAATTGGGGCAGTCATCATTACTCCCGAAGGTTCTCATATTCTGTTTTCCGCCAGATTGCTATTTGATTGTACCAACAACATCGCGGAATACGAAACTTGTATCATGGGTATCGAAGAAGCCATCGACTTGAGGATCAAGGTCCTTGACATATATGGAGACTCAGCCCTTGTGATCAACCAAATCAAAGACAAGTATGAAACTCATCATCTTGGTCTAATTCCTTACAGAGATTATGCCAGACGATTGTTGACTTTCTTCAATAAAGTGGAACTGCATCATATCCCTCGAGATCAGAATTGAATGGCAGACGCCTTGGCTACTCTATCTTCCATGTTCAAAGTCAACGATTGGAATGATATGCCTAAGATCCGCATCAGACGCCTTGAAAGACCTGCATATGTATTCGCAACTGAATCAGTCTTCGGTGATAAACCGTGGTTCCACGACATCAAGCGTTTCCTTCAAACACGAGAGTACCCACTCGGGGCATCGTACAAGGATAAGAAAACTCTAAGGAGGCTTTCTAGAAATTTCTTCCTGAATGAAGATGTGCTATACAATAGAAACTTCGATATGGTTCTGCTCAGATGCGTCGACAGACAAGAAGCAGACACGATCATCCATGAAGTGCATGAAGGATCCTTTGGAACCCATTCAAATGGGCATGCAATGTCCAGAAAGATTTTAAGAGCAGGATACTATTGGATAACGATGGAATCTGATTGCTGTAAACACGTCAAAAGATGTCACATGTGCCAGATCTACGCAGATAAGATCCATGTGCCACCAACTCTACTCAACGTTCTTTCCTCTCCGTGGCCTTTCTCCATGTGGGGCATTGACATGATCGGGATGATCGAACCAAAAGCGTCCAATGGACATCGCTTCATTTTAGTAGCTATTGATTACTTCACCAAATGGGTTGAAGCAGCGTCTTACGCCAACGTTACAAGACAAGTGGTTGTGAGGTTCATCAAGAACAACCTCATTTGCCGATATGGAATTCCAAGCAAGATTATTACAGACAATGGATCAAACTTGAACAACAAAATGATGAAAGAACCGTGTGAGGAATTCAAGATCGAGCATCATAACTCGTCTCCTTACCGGCCAAAGATGAACGACGCTGTTGAAGCTGCCAACAAGAACATCAAAAAGATCGTCCAGAAAATGGTCATCACCTACAAAGACTGGCACGAAATGCTGCCATTTGCTCTGCATGGGTATCGTACTTCAGTACGCACTTCAACAGGGGCAACCCCCTTTTCTCTAGTATACGGCATGGAAGCAGTGCTCCCCGTAGAAGTTGAGATTTCGTCAATGAGAGTTCTCATGGAAACTAAGTTATCTGAGGCTGAATGGTGTCAAAGCAGATACGACCAGCTGAACTTAATCGAAGAAAAGCGCCTGACCGCTCTGTGTCATGGACAACTATATCAAAGAAGAATGAAAAAAGCTTTCGACAAAAAGGTCCGACCTTGTGAATTTCGGGAAGGCGACCTCGTGCTTAAAAAGATTCTGTCTTTTAAACCAGATTCTAGGGGCAAATAGACTCCTAATTAGGAAGGCCCATACATCGTCAAAAGAAGCTTTTTTGGCGGTGCTGTGACTCTCACAACCATGGACGGTGATGAACTCCCGCATCCTGTGAATGCTGATGCAGTAGTCAAGAAATACTTTGTCTAAAAAAACAAAAGAACAGCTCGGTAAGTCGAAAACCCGAAAAGGGCGACTTAGGCAAAATGGAGCGTCTCGGTGGACTGAAAACCTGAAAAGGCGGTCCAGGCAAAAATTACAGACAATAAACAGAAATTATCCTGATAGATTGAAAACCTGAAAAGGCAATCTAGGCAAAAACAAGGATACAAAAAAAATGATGACAAAGTAACTGCAATCAGTCCGTACTTCGTCACTCTGAAGAATCTTCCATCAACGGATCTTCAATCAAATCTTATGAAGCAACAAGCGCAGTTGGAATTCAAAGTTGTTAGGGATAATAGCGGTTATTTGCTTTCAATGTAGCCTTTTCCCAATAAATTGTCATTTCCAACTCTTGTTAATAGCTCATGGAATCACGCCTTTGGCTGATTACCATTCTATCAATAAAATTTGAGCCTTGTGCCTTTTGTTTGCAATTCTTGCTTTATTCTGTTTTGCAAAATAACGCTTTTTATTGTGAAAGTCACTTTTTGAAACTAAAAAGGTTTTAAATGAATTTTTACTTCAAAATTTTGAAACAAAAGCGAAATTTTCCTTTGAACTCTGAACACAGAAAGAACTTTAACAGTTTCTACACGAGTGTTTCGATCTCCAAAGGATAGAATGACTGCTACAAGAAGTCTTCTCCTCAGCAGAAATTATCAAAGGACGGTATTCTTATCCAAAAAGAATTCCCAGCAAAGTTGCCAATGAAATGCCTTTCTCCGAAAGTTTAAAGCATGCAACTTAGATCCTTCATCAGCAACGTCTACACCATTGTTGTAGATTTTGTTGAGTATTTGTTTGAACTGTGACGTGGTCCTTTTCCCAAATACCTCTTTGCTGTCTTTGTCAAAGTATTGTCAGCATGCATATGACATTCATAACATTCAT
Source organism: Vicia sativa (assembly GCA_021764765.1). Classification (NCBI taxonomy): domain Eukaryota; kingdom Viridiplantae; phylum Streptophyta; class Magnoliopsida; order Fabales; family Fabaceae; genus Vicia; species Vicia sativa. The sequence continues at coordinate 170,712,388 of CM038795.1, forward strand.
GACATTCATACATAATAGCATCATTCGTGCATTTATGCATTCCTCAAAATGTTTGCTTCCATATCACTGGTTTAAATCACACTTATTCACGTAGGTTTGATCACAACCCCAGTAGATTATCCCAAAGCAGAGAAATGCATTTTTTCTCTATCATGTTCCCCAGCTGAGATCATTCCTTATTGGGAACAAAGTTTTGATTGACCGCTTCTTTCCAGTTTATTCCTGGATAGAACCCTGTCTCTAATCAACAAAGCAATAAGCAATAGCCTCATCATTTGAGCCGCTTATTTCTTTTCATTCCTAAACTTGTCATGAAAGTTTGTTCTTCTCAACAAGGTCAAATCACGATTGTACGAGAAATTCCCCAGCAGTTGTCTTTTTGTCTAAAAGAAAACCTATGACTTTCAGTCAAGATGCCTGCATCTCCTCGAGAGAGAGAGAGAGATCCCCGGCAGGATTATAGCTTTGAAAATAGAAACTCATTTGAGGTCTGTTTTTTCTCACTGTCTGTTATTCACAAGGCTGAATACTCAGTAATATGTTTCAAGATTTGCCTTGTTATAGTTATCACTTTGTTGATAATTGGTAATATCTTCAAAAACTCATTTGAGATCTGTTTCCATCATTTGTCTGTTATTCACAAGGCTGAATACTCAGTAATACATTTCAAAGATTTACCTTGTTATAGTTATCACTTCCCTGATAATTGGTAACATCTTTAGAATTCATTACCATGAACTATCACAAGGCTGATAATTGGTAATATTATTTTCACTTACCTTAAACATTGTCACGAGACTGACAGAAGGTAATCTCTTTGTTTCCCAAAACGAAACAGATATTAACATGTTTTGTGAATCTCTTTTTCCCCAGCGAGACATATTGCTTGTTTCTCAACAAACAGGATCCTCTTTTCTTAAACAGATCGAGTCATCCTCACAAAATTTCCCCCACCATGTCATTTTCTTTGATATCATCTGGGTAAAACTTTTACACTCATTTTGCATCACTCGCATCTTTTGGTATCTTAGGTCCAAAATTTGTGTATTATGATATTTAAGTCTCTTCACACCTATCAAAACAAAGATATTCATCTTCATATCTCAGGTTAAAGAAACTTAAATAGGGGCATCTGTCATACCCCAATTTTTGACCTAATATACCACCTTACATTTGCATCATTGCATCACTAATAGTTCAGAACAGAATTAATCGGGTGTAGCATTTACAGGTCAAAATTAGGGTTTTATCAGATTTTCATCTGATTCAAGAGGCAACCAATTAGGGTTTGAGTTTTACTCACTTTATTTGACCTATCTTGATCAAACCATCAACCTCTGATCTTCAGATATCCAACTTTTCTCATTGATCAATCAAGGATCGACCAATTAGGGTTTTGGTCGAGCATGAGTATTCTCTGATTTTTTGAGCAATGAATGACTTTTTTGGTTAGAGATTGTTCATTATATCTTAGATACAACATCTTGACCTAATTTCTGAATTCAAAACATCACAAAAGTTCACGAGCTTCATCAGTCAATTTCTGAAACATCTGATGAAATTTCATCTGCACTGAAAAGTCAAAACTTTGACTTTTGGTCAACTTTTTCAAGACAAAACTTTTTCAATCATCAAAATACTTCAAATGATCCATCTTGATCATAAAAAATCAAAGAATTTGGAAAAGTCAACAAAAAGTCAAAATTTCTAACACTTAGAAAAAATGTCAAGTGTTAAAATTTTGTACTTTTTCCAAACTTCATGGCATTTTTTCACATAGTTCCACTTTGATTTGGAAAAAACTCAAAACATGAAAGTTGTAGCTCTTGAAACAAGATTTCCAAAATGTCCAAGAACTCTCAAATCCATGGAGTCTAGCTATGCTTTTGAAATTGAAACATAAGGCTTCATAACCATGGATTTCAAGTTCAAAACTTCAAGATTATAGGTCATTTTTGAATTTCTTCTTCTAGAAGCAATGCCACCTTGCCAAATTGAGATAGAACTGATAAATATCAGTTGGAGGTAATTATTGAAGGATAGGATCAAGATTGGATTTCTAACACATGGTTAAAAAAGGAAGTTTCCTTTAAGGCAAAATCACTTCCTTGCCCTCTAAGGCAAGTTTGATTTACCAAAAGCCAATTCTTTGTGCCTAACATTTCAGAGATCTTGACCTATAAATAGAGGTATCATTTTCAAATTCAAGACACACCAAAGCCATGCAAGTACATGCTTTCATTCCACTTTCTCAAATTTCATAAATCATAGTTCAATTTGTGAAAACTTGCAATTTTGAAAACTAGTGAAAAATCTTAAGCAATTTGGTGTCTAATATGTTTTAACATCAATATGAAACCTGTTTGAAACCTAAAATCAACATAGGCAAAGCTAGAAACCAGTTTTCACATCTCATGATCATAAGCTTTCAAAACTGCCTTAGAATTCGAATCCATAGCTTGGCTTGATTAAATTGAGTTCTAATCATTCAAACATCATCCACAAACATCATAGAGATGATGCAGATCATAAACAGCCATCTGTAACACCTCTAACCCAGAATTCGAGTTTCCATTTTAAGCTTATGCAGGTGGACTTGGTTGGAATAATCCAGGCTGATTCGAAGTGAGCAGACCACTCAAATACCTTCCACATAGGCCGTTGGTGCTCAAGCAATCCTCAAACATCAACTGGAAACACTTAAACCCAGAATTCGATTCCAGCTTCAACAGGTAAGAGCTCGAACTTCAACTCCATGATTATTTGATTCATTTTGAAAAAACTCTTGGCCATTTGTTTTCTGCACCACTCACGATCATTAACCCTCAACCAATTGACAAAATCATCCATCATACATCATTTCAATTAAGATTTTCAGTTCTAGGGTTCTTCATGTTTTCCAGAAATTTAATCATGTTTAACTGAAAATAAATGAAATTAAGTGATGCCATCATGTTCCTGGGTTCAAAACGATCAACTTTCATGTTTACTTCATCCAATTTCATCAAGAAACATGAAATCCATGGTTGATTGAAGATTGGGGAAGATGAAGATGGCTTGCGCGCGTTTTTCAAATTTAAATATCCAGTTTAAAATATAATTTCATAGTTTAAACACAATACACGGATGTATTGCCGCCCCAGCGGTTGCCAGCTCACTCGTAAGTGTTTGTGCCACGTATACGCCTAACAGGTCCTGGGTTCAAGCCTCCCATGGACCATTTTTTTTCAAAACTTTTGTTATTTTTCACAAACTTTGACATTTTTTTTAACCAATCAAAACTTCTCATTTTGAGGTGATTTTTTGTACACTTGTCAATAAATGTATCTATTTTATGATAGTGCAAAAATTTTAAGAAAAAACTTTCATCCGATTATGTTTTAATCGAGCCGAAAACGACACTTTGAGCACTTTTCAAAACGCCTTTAAAGGTGAATTTTTCAAACTTTTGAATCCCGATTCTTTTCAAAACTTCTTACAAGTAAACTTTACATTTCAAAAACACTTTCAAAAATCATTTTTTCAAAACTTTTCATCAAACTTACATCTTTTTTCCATGATCGATCCGATTTAAACGATAAAACCGAATTCGTTTTCTCTCGAATTTCTTAATCGATCATGGGCCTCCCTTACGGTGTAAGTCCCAAACAAAACATTCTTTTATGTACATATATTTCTTTGTACATATCCATTTCTTTTATGTACACATCTTTTAACCTGTACATAATATAGACAAACTTCTTCCGTTTGTTTTCATTTTACACTGCATACCGTTGGTATTAAAAGGAGCATTATTCCCTGTGAAACTGCTTTTAAACCAATGGGCCTCCCTTACGGTGTAAGTCCCAAACCAACATTCTTTATGTACATACATATTTTCCTTGTACATATCAAATTCTTTTCATATACATACAAATTTTTACCTGTACATAATACAAATGTTTTTTTACTCAAACACAGATAAACTTCGATCGTTTGTTTTCACTTCACTTGTGTATACACTGAATACCATTGGTATTAAAAGGAGCATTATTCCCGGTGAAACTGCTTTTAAACCAATGGGCCACCCTTATGGTATAAGTCCCAACCCTCCTATGTACATCCACATTCTCCTGTATATAAAAACTCGTTCGTGTACATATTTACTTCCTTGTACACAATTCAAACTTGTAAATAATCAAGTTACGCTCGTTTTAAACGTTCGTTTCACAAACACTTGTTTATATTCACAAATCATAAAATCTTGTAAATAAACATCATGCATTGTTTATATTTCCTTCATAAACTCCTGTGAATACATATCACACACACACATTTGTTTATACAACTGTCTAGTTATAACATAACAACTAGTCTAACCAATAGGTTCCCCACATTTTAGCCTCCTCTTGGGCTTTATACAAGATAACTCTCCCCACAGAGTTCAGCCTCCTCTTAGGCTTCATATAAGAAAACTCATTCATCTGAGTTTAGCCTCCGCTTAGGCTTCATATAAGACAACACTCCTGAGTCAGCCTCTCTTGGGCTTCGCTCAAAAGAACTCCTCATTGAGTTTAGCCTTCTCTTGGGCATCATACAATGAAAGAGATAGGAAATCTCTTAACAGCCTCCTATTGGGCTTCCAATACAAAGAATCACCCGCGTTAGGATAAAACCCAAAGAGTATAATTTCCCGGTGAAATTGCTCTTCATTCCAAAAGGATGGTTTCCCGGTGAAATCCCTTTTAAAGCTAAAGCCAGCCATACCCTATAGCTTCCTCTTGAGCTTCATACAAGGACCCTCGATGACCCTCAGAATGCCTCCTCTTGGGCTTACAATACAAGGACCCATGGGCTTCTTAAAAGCATCCCTTAATCCAATCAATTTCTCCTCGAGATTTAGACATTTATCATCTCTATGGAAGAAATATCTCATCTATCACATCACATACAATCAAAAACTTTTCAAACTCTTTTCAAACAAAAACATCTCTTAATCATAAGTGGTAACGCTTGTACACTCAAGCAAAACACCCAATGCTTACAGTTAAAAGATTCAATCATTTTTTCAAACATCTTTCTTAAACATGTAAGTGGTAACGCTTGTACACTCAAGCAAAACACCTATAACTTACGATGAAAGATTTTTATCAATCAAACTTTTCAGAAATGTATGTGATGAAATAGGTTAGATACATTTTTCATTAAGATGACATTTGTCTGTCTTTTACTAACATTCCATTGCTTCCACTAGCATAAGTGGGAACTACGATTGCTCTGACTTTCTCAACATCCTTTTGAGAATACGTAGGCACAAGGTCTCATCCTTGGCGAGCAAATTTCTTTCTCCCTCAGACCAAACAAACCATAGATCCCTGTAGATCCGAGCTACAAATGCTCTGATTCCCATTAGGGGATATGTATGCAGAAGATCCACAGATCTTTGCGAGCACAAAAATAACAAACACTAGGATCCCACATAATCTACCGTTTCTTAAAATCCCAAAGGAGAGACTTTCCCAATCATAGAAATAGAAATTAAAACACACAAACATATCAAACATATTCATATATAAAGCTATAGATAACTATATATATTTAGGGTGCTCCATCTATCCCCTTTATATAACAAACCCCCTTACTCAAAATCTCCCCAATGCGTTGCGTCTAGTTTGCGCTAGTCGTTACGCATATCAAAATCAATTGAGGGTATTAACAGCTTTCCCCTTTTTCATAATCATTAAATCATCTTTTCTTGTGTTGAAAATAATAAAGCTTGATGCTCGCGGCATCTTTATAAACAAATCAAAAGAGTAAATCGTTTCGAGCCAGAGGATCCGAATTCAGATTCGATTCACTAGCGCGGCACCTTTTAACGCGAACATAAACTATCTTGATCTTGCTTCAAAGCTTCAATCAAGAGACAAACACTAGTGCTTTAAAGCTTTGAGTGATAAACTACCCTTACAAACAAATCTTATTCCAAGGCACTTATCAATTGATAATTGCTTGGCTCACAAGAGATACTAGAATTACAAAATACAACTGTTAACTCTCCTAACAGTACAAAAAGGCGCAGCAGCAGTATAAGGGTTGAATTCCTTTTATAGAAGCAGTCCTGAAACTTCAGTCTTGGGCTTCCATAAAGATAGCTAGGGTTCACTTAATTTAATCCTAAAAACATGGTCTTTTCAACAACCAATTTAGGTCTAATTAAGATTAACCTAGCAGCCACGTGAGCATGCATTCTAGTAACAGAAAAACATAATATAGCAGCTCAACAAACTTCCTGAAAAGTCTCAGGAAAAACAGATTCTGCAGAACAGAATGTCACACTGAATGTCATAACATCTGTTATGACATCAGACTATTTTCTGCAGAATTTCCAGCACAGCTTTTAGCTTCCAGTTCTGAGCTGTCCTTTATCATCCTTGTCAAGTAGGATTTATCTTCAATCTCTGAATGTCATGACCTTTATCAAGACATTGCTATAGCCTAGTTTTACCAAAATTAATGCCAACTTAAAACACTAACAAATTCACTAAATTCTACACAATCCGACACAAATTGGGATAATTCTACGAAAACCTAGAATTACTAAATTGAGATTCTTAACATACTACGATCAATCCTATTGAAATAAAAACCGATAATACATGTTAATAAATCGAAACCACCCCTTACCTTGTGGATTCTTCGAATTCCGGCAACTTTCACTCTTTTCCTCTTCCTCTTACCGGGCATGTATATTTCGAAACCTTTGTTAGAGTCGTCTTCGGTCGGTCTCTTTCTGGTGTATGTCTAATATCCTTACCTGACATATGCTATATATATGTGTTCAATATCCTTACCGAACATGTATATTCGATCCTTATGTGTCCAATATCCTTACCGGGCATGTATTATTTCGAAACCTTTGTTAGAGTCGTCTTCGGTCGGTCTCTTTCCGGTGTATGTCTAATATCCTTACCTGACATATGCTCCATATATGTGTTCAATATCCTTACCGAACATGTATATTCGATCTTTATGTGTCCAATATCCTTACCGGGCATGTATTATTTCGAAACCTTTGTTAGAGTCGTCTTCGGTCGGTCTCTTTCCGGTGTATGTCTAATATCCTTACCTGACATATGCTATCTATATGTGTTCAATATCCTTACCGAACATGTATATTCGATCCTTATGTGTCCAATATCCTTACCGGGCATGTATTATTTCGAAACCTTTTGTTAGAGTCGTCTTCGGTCGGTCTCTTTCTGGTGTATGTCTAATATCCTTACCTGACATATGCTATATATATGTGTTCAATATCCTTACCGAACATGTATATTCGATCTTTATGTGTCCAATATCCTTACCGGACATGTATATTTCGAAACCCTTGTTAGAGTCGTCTTCGGTCGGTCTCTTTCCGGTGTATGTCTAATATCCTTACCTGACATATGCTACCTATATGTGTTCAATATCCTTACCGGGCATGTATATTTCGAAACCTTTTGTTAGAGTCGTCTTCGGTCGGTCTCTTTCTAGTGTATGTCTAATATCCTTACCTGACATATGCTATCTATATGTGTTCAATATCCTTACCGAACATGTATATTCGATCTTTATGTGTCCAATATCCTTACCGGGCATGTATATTTCGAAATCTTTGTTGGAGTCGTCTTCGGTCAGTCTCTTTCCAGTGTATGTCTAATATCCTTACGACATACGAGCTTTTGTTCGATCCTTGTAAATATATAAAAAAATTCAAAAATTGAAAATACTGAAAACAAAATATTTCTACTTGTTCTTGGAGCGCAAATTTTTGGTTCTTGTAATATTTAATCTTCTTCACCTTGAAAGCTCGAAGGCTAGCACCAATCTCACTTTCAGGTTTAAGACGATTAAATAGGGGCAACTGTTGCACCCCAAAATTTGCCCTCCTATCTCGATTTTATCTGGTTTAGGCATCACATTCACCTGCATATACTTCCATTAGGTCATTGACATCAAGCATCATTTACACATCGCATATGTATCATTTCGTCGTATTTAAATTGACCAAAAGTTAGTTTAAATCGATATTTGCATCATTTATGGTTATGAAATACCCGTTATTCCACTGCATTCATTTTCATTTCTCTACCTGTTTCTTGCATCATTTTAAGTTGGTTATATGTCGATGATATCAATATTTCGATTTTACAAACAGACTGCTAAAAGCGATTCGACACTGTACGAAAATTAGTGGGAAAAATATTTCAAACTTTCGCCTCTAACTCACTGCTTTATGAATCTACGTGTCACGTAGATCATGAAAATGTGATCTCTCTAATTTTTCAATACATTTCGAATTTTTGTTTTTAACCGTAAGTGTTTTAAAATCATGTATTTTTTATTATCGTTTTATTTCAATTTTAATTATGTCGATAATTTTTCTTTAATCTATGAAACCCGTAGTTTATTTTAATATGTTCATTTTATTTTTTCGGATAATTTATTGTCCGAACTTTTACCATTTTTGATAATTTTAGGTGTCTAATTTTTGTCTCTAAAAATTAAAACAAAAATATGTTTGAGTAGATTATTTTTTTTCTTTTGGGCTTTTGAGGCCCATTTTATTAAAGGGTATTTTTGGCATTTTTTTAAAATTGTTAAACCTAATTTTTGTAGTATATATGTATGTTATAATTGCTGTTGGAGAGGAGGCCAAAAATTGAAAAACAAAAAGATGTAAAGCAGAGAGGCGGATCCGAAAATTGGTTCCTCTTTGTTCAAAACAACAACATCAAACCGGCAACATGCGCGCCATCCCTCTCATCACTCTCTCTGTCACCTCAACATAACACCAGACCTCCATCAATATACTCCCTCGTCTCCATCTCTCGATTCCAACTCACTGGAACCATCATCAACACCCATACACTCTTCGCCGTCTCTCCGTTAACACCAGCTCCCTCCATCAACTTCATCGCTTCACAGCCACCTCCTTCCGTTTCTCCACACCGAAAACCCTCTGGTCTTCGTCCTCACACCGTGCTGCTACCCTTGTTCTTTCCCTTCACTCACCCAGTAAACTCCCTGTTTCCATCGTAACACTCAATCCCAAACAGCCGTCCGCCATCAAATCAACCACATAACCACTGACCCTCTCAAACCCGCCTCCTTCACCTAAACACCTGTCGCCGTTAACACTCACCGCTGCCATTCTCCCTATACATCTCAATCTTCACCTTCCAATCCCAGTCGCCGTGAACCTTCCCTCAACCGGTCTCTTCATCATCTTCACCGAGACAACCTTAACCCTTTGTCTTTCTGCTACTCCACCGCCGAATACTCCTTTGATTCAACACAAACTGTTCTGCAACTCACCTTCCCTTCAGAACCCACTGTCGCCGGAACCTCCTCTCATTCTTCCTTCTTTCCATTGTCTCTGTCTCGTCCTCTCTCACCAGCCACTACTCCAAACTTCCTTCATCTCCGCGTTACCACTGCTGTCTCACTCTCTAACCTCGCTGCCGTACTTCTTCCTTCCCTTCAACCTCCAAACAGAACAACATAATCATCACTGCCACCCTTCATTTCAGCTGCCGTCTCTTCACTCCACGCATACAACTCTGTCATCGCCATCCGGTTCAAGTTTCAGCTCGACGCCGCAACTCTGCTACTTTCTGGTATTCCTCTATTCTTTTTCAGGTTGTGCTTGCTTAAGCTAAACTGTTTTGATGTTCTACACTGATTAACCGATATGACAAAACTTTTGCTGAATTGATATTGTGTATGTTATGTTATAATTTCTGGTTTGACTTTATGCTGAAAACTGTTTTAATCTGTTATATGTTTCTGATCATAATATGCTTTTGATCATGTGTGCTGGTGTTAACTTCAAGGCCATTAAGATAAACTTCTTATGCAGAAAATCGAATCTGTTTGAGTTTCAGATTAGTTGTTTTTGATTGAATCTATGTCAAAAATCTGAGAATGTTTTGGTGATGTGAGCATTGATAAAGAAGCTATGATTGGGATTAATCAAATTGTGGATACCACTATCGTATTGTTGTTATTGTGAATAGGATGTGTTGAATTGAATGAGGAGAATAGCATAATTGTTCATGGTTGTTTTGTTTGAACATAATCTATACCAATCCTTTGATATCTCTAAGATGATGTATTTGACAATGATCGTTTGAGTGGTATCTGTGAAGTAGCCGTGTTTTGGTCTTGAATTGTGAATTCTCTTTGATTTCAAAATAATGGAAAAAGTTGGTTTATCAATATAGGTTGTTTGTTTACTGTTGAGTTTGTTGGTGATTAATGTTGAATCAAGGTTTATGTTATGCCAAGATGTTTGGACCAATTCGAAAGAAGATTATGATGATGTTTGGTTGCATTTGCTTTGAATTTGAAAGATCAATTTGGTTATGACTTTATCGTTTATTTCTTAATGTTTCAAACACCTCCGAGTTGAATTTTTTGAGCATAATCATGATTCCGAAACTGCTGCCCAGATTCCATGCCATTGATTTTCTTTTTTTTTAATTCATTATTCTATGTTTCGAGTTTGTTCAGAACAATAACAATACATGCTATGCTAATTTTTCTGTTTGTATCATCATTAAGTTGAGGTATTTTGTTTTGAATCGATTCTTGAAGATTAATTCGGCTATTTCCTTTTGTGCTAAACATGTTTGGGTTGAATTTTGGGGTATAATGATGCATGTAGAGTGGCTGCCCGGGTTGGTAAGTGGTTGATAATGCGAGTTGCCTTTGAATTCATGTGGTCTGTGATTGATATTTAGAGTGTTTTTTGAGATAGCATAGTTGCTGCCCGGAATCATGTTTAAGAGTATAGAGTTTGCTTTGAATTCGAGTTTTCATGTTTCAATTTAAATTTTTTATCCTTGTTTTCTCTATGATCGGAAAAAACATGTTTACCGTTGGGTATACTTGAGTTTAAATGTGATTGGAACAATGTATGTAGTGCTGAATTTTAACATGTACATTGAATACTAGTCTATTTTCTTGTTTCTTATTTGTAAATTCATTCATTCATGTACATAGTCCATTTTATCTCATTTCGATTTTATCCCACTATGTTACTAACATGTTTGCTATTTGTGAAGGCACTCAAGGATTGTCCAAGAATATATTTTCTATTGGTGCACCTATATATTCTTTAATTGTTATTATAGTTCTATTACTATTTTTGATATAAAATATAATTATATAGTATTTCTATTTTTATATTTAGTATCGTGAATACAATTATATAGTATTTCTATTTCATATTTAGTATTGTAAATACAATTATACTACTTTTATTCATATATTTTATTTGGTTTATTTTGTAAATAAAATCATATTATAATTATTATTCTTGTGTTATGATTTTGAATTTGGAATTTATTTCAACCTTCGAATGAATTTGAATGCAAATATATCTATTCTTCGCATAGTTTTTGTTTGTATTTTGAGTGATGTAGGGATCTTCATTTGGTATCCATCCGATGCATCAAACCTTATCCGATCTTGAAGACTACTCGGAGCTCAATTCTTTCAACATAAAAGCTATTTATTTATTCAAATTAATTCGATTTGGTTGTAATAGCTTAGGATTTATTTCCTTGTGTGTTCTAATTATCGTTTAATCACGCGTTTATCATATTAGAACACATAGCCTCCTCTTGGGCTCCTCATCAAGAAGCAGGTAAACATACACAATGCACACTTGCACACATTTATAGTTTGGTCCTGGGCTTTTCTACAGCGACAACTATTCGATCGATTGTTCCAATCGGTCGTTTAGAATACTAGTGTCACGCTAGTCTCACTTTTAGGAGCATACATAAAGCCACCTTGTATGGGCTCGCTTGTTTTCCTAAAACACTTTCAAGTCAAAACAATTAATTGAACTTGTTCTTTTGAAAATCAATTTTTTTTACAAAACAAAAAAAACAAAAACATAGTGATATGGTATTTAATTAAATTGTTAGAGGTTCGCCCGACGATTTAATTAAAATGTAAAGTATTTGGGCCATTAGAGGGTAACCCAATGACTTAAATACTTTATTCCATAACACTTAATAAAAGTGAACTTTGTTTCACCTCACTCCTTTCATAATAAAGATTTTTGGATGAGAGAAGATTGGTTGACCTCAATCACCAATTTCGAGTATTGAATCGTTAGAGGACATCCCAACGTTTTGGTACTTGTCATCCACAACTAAAATCAATTCAACCCATTCAAATCCTTTTTCGCTCATGCGATTATCAAAATCAAAAAACATTTTCTTCTAAAATCAACACAACCAATCCAAGACATTTTCAACAAGAACTACGGAGTTTTGACTTTCCCATTGCACGAGGGAATACGTAGGCACGCGGTTTCGAAACCGTGTCAAACTCAAAATAATAATAAACAAATCTCGTTTCCTTCTTTCTTATTTATTGATCATTAATTAGAAGATAACATTTTACTTTAAACACACAAACATGCACGAACTAAATGGGTCCCATCGAGTACGATGGACGTAAGAGGTGCTAATACCTTCCTCTTGCGTAACCGACTTCCGAGTCCATGCTTTTTGGTCTTGTAGACCGCCTTATCCGCATTTTTGTGGGTTTTATCTATATTTTCCCGTTCTTTCTAGAACAAATAAAATTAGGTTGCGATTTCATTGTTTTTGAAAATTCATTTTAAATGATTTTTTGAAAATCGAGTTGCTTCAGGTTGGCGACTTCACTGGGGACGTATTTTAAAAACTTTTTTTGACTAAGCGAGTCAACCCTAGTTTAGTTCTTCGCATGTTTGTGTGTTTGTTTATCGCTTTCTTCTTTATGCTTATCTATTGTTTATTGATTATTATTCTCCTTACACTTTATGTATATTATTTTGTTGATATATTGTTGTGATGGGAATTCATGGGCATTGTTACATAGATAAGCCCACTACCCAGGCTTCTAGGTCACCTTTTAGGAATAGAGGGGTTGCGTAGCCTAGGTCCACTTGACTCCATTGTCTTGTTGGCCCGAAGCGAAGACTCCGACTTAGAGTTGGTTGTTTTAAGGAGGTTGTTGGCCCGCGATAGCGCAAGACATCAATCTTTGGACAAATGACCTATAACTCTAAGTTTGTTCATGTTGTCCTAACCGAGGCCAAACGCTCAAATTTTGGATTTCGAGCATCCCGTTAAGAGCCGTTTCTTGGGGTATACTTTTACAAATACTATCGCCACGTAGGCCTCTCGCGCGATGATAATATTTGTTAAAAGGGGATCTGAGACCCCAAGAAACATTTATCCAAAAAACATAGGATTAGCCTTACCCGGGGAATTGTTGGGTAGACGTCGAAACCATGACCGACCAATCCTATGAACCAGCTTTATTTAATTTGCAACATGCATTGCATACCATTTGCATCAATCAAAAGAGTTTATTTCCCATATCATTCATTTCAATCAGAAGACTCATTTCAACCTGGCTTCTTATTCAGAATCTCAAGACTACAAGACTAATTTCCTGACATCGTCGTCATCATGGATCAACTTCAAGCAAGTGTGACTGCGATGAATACTCATATAGATACCCAGATGGATCAATTCATGGAGATTATCCAGAACCTTGCCATTGGACAAGAAGAGTTAAAGCAAGTTGTTCAGAGGTCCGAAGTTGTTGCTATGGATCATGTTAATCCACCAGGTGTTAATCTTAACCACGTGGAGGTCCTTTCAGATCAAAATGTTAGAAACACTGTTCAGATGCATGTCAATGGAACTCCTCACTGTGATGACATCTTCGAGTCTTCGTTTGACACCTTCAGATTTTCGATTGAAGAAACTGAGTCTGAGAAAAAGCTTCAACTCCTTGAGAAAAGGATGAAAGCTATTGAGGGTCGTGATTCCCTTGGTTTAGACGCTCCTAGTTTGTGCTTGGTGCCTGATATCAAAATTCCTGCAAAGTTCAAAGTCCCCATTTTCGAGAAGTATAAGGGTACCTCTTGTCCGATAACTCACATTAAAGCCTATTGTAATAAGATGGCTCCCTATGCGGAAAATGACAAGCTCCTCATGCACGTTTTTCAAGATAGCCTCAGTGGAGCATCTCTCGAATGGTACACTCAGCTTGAACGAACTCACATCCAAAATTGGAAAGATTTGGCTGAAGCCTTTGTCAATCACTACGACTATAATAGGGGCATGGCTCCCACCAGAATTCAACTCCAAGGTTTAACTCAAAAGACTGAAGAATCTTTCAAAGAGTATGCGCAAAGATGGAGAGAATTAGCTGCTAGAGTTCAACCTCTTCTTTTGGAACGAGAACTCATTGAGATGTTCTCCAATACCTTGCAGGGTCCCTATCTGATTGCTGGATGTACTTCTACGTTTTCACACCTAGTTGTTGTAGGGGAACGAATTGAGCGTGGTCTCAAGATGGGTAACATTCATGATGTGGCTATTGCTTCTGAATTTCCAGAACAAACTGATGAAGAAGCAAGTACAATTTCCGAGGACGAGGAAGAAGCTCCTGCTTACCGTCAATTTCAGATTCCTAATCAGGTGACGAAAGCTAATTCAAATCTGTGTGCTCCACAAATCTGTGCTGCAACTATCTGTCAAACACCTGGTCAGTATGCTCCCCAACAGCAGAACGCTCATCTACAACAAACTTATCGACAAAATCATCAACAGCGAGGTGGGAAGAATCTGATAAGGCCAAGAAAAGTGCATGATCCAATACCTATGCCTCATAGTGAGTTGCTAACTCACCTCCTCCAACATTCTTTGGTGGAGTTAAAAGAGCTCGGGACACCTCCTTTTCCGTATCCTTTGGGATATGATCCTGATGCCTACTGTGAGTTCCATTCTGGGGCACCTGGCCATACAATTGAAGGATGTAATCTTTTCAAAGGCACAGTTCAGAAACTCGTTGATTCCAAAGCAATCACATTCACTCTAGAGGGCATACGCATCAATTGAACTCTCTTATGACTCAGTGAACGCCACAATTACAAAGTGCATCTTCTAAAGCAAGAAATCCATACGGAGACCAATCTCCTCAACATGGAGATTTCCAGTTTCATCTTGCATGCTCATTTGTAATCTTTCTTGTTTTGTTCAGTACTTTCTTGTATGCAAAACTTGCTCATTTCTGAATACTAATCATAATGCATTGAATATGTTTGTCTTGAATTGATCCATTCGCTATCACTCTTATTTGTTTTTATATGCTTTTGATATTCAACTCTTATTAATAAAGCAACACCTCTGTAGGGAGGATGACGAATAATTTACCAAGAATCTCGAACGGTTGCTTTCGAGTAAAAACCCTGCTAACGATGTACAGGCCTTGTTTCAAATTCCCAAACACCGGAGATATAAGGGAGTGAAACCCTTGTTAACCCCTTTTGAGCCTCGAAGTAGGAGTTTCTTTTCTGTTCAGAGAAAACCCTCATTTTTTAACCTGGGGTAGGGTAGTGTTCAGTTAACCCGATCGAGCGTTCAAAACTCATCATGAGTGCGCATCCAAGGATACAACAATGGTTATCCTTCAAAAGGTTGAGGAAGGTCAAAGCCGCAATAGTCAATCTTCGCCAATCAACAATGTGCATCGAAAGAGGTTGAAACCGTAATGGTTATCTCTCGCACATCACGAAATCAACAGATGACGATACCACAATTGTTATCTCTCATCCGCCAAGGATTCAAGCAGTCATAGTCACCTCAAATCAAACAAGGGTGCAAGATCACACGACTTGTTCAAGAAAAAAGTGATTAAAAAATGATGACAAAAGCCCGCTAAGTCAAGACTTCATAATAAGTCGCTTAGGCAAAAGTTAGGCAAAAGAAAAAAAAGAAAAGGATCAGACAAATAAAATCCTCAACAAAAGAACAAAGGTCATGTGATCAGACACCAAAAGCAAAAGGTGAGTGACTGTCGTGTCCAAGAAACCTCAGTGGTTCCTCAACCACATCATAAACCTCTCTCAAGAGATGAATGCACACATCAAGTTATCTGAACCTAGGATTGGAGAACATCACGGAGAATGGGAGGGCACTAAATATTTTGAGCCTAAAAATCTTTTTTCTAAAAACCCGTGAACCAGACCACGTTACAACCCTTGAAAGTCCTAATTGAAGCATGGGTTAATTCGAAAGCAAAATTGTTACAAGAATACGGTAACCTGACTCCTAGGAGGCTTGCTAAACATTTGAGTTGGTATCACTCAATCTTTTACAAAAAATTTCAATGTTTCAATATCTTTTCAATAAAAGTTTCATTAACTTCAAGACAAACATGAACTCTGCATTAGAATTATCATTCGTAGAATAAAACATTCTTTGCATATAGATAAGTGCTTAAACATCAAGTTAGCTTGCATAATGAGCATCAAATAGATGGTTTTGATCGTCCGAAGGACATATTGCTTCAAGTATCTGATCGAGCACAAGACAGTCAGAGTTGAGAAGTAAGGTTGTGAAGTAGCCTACTTTCAAGATGTAAATTAACCACCCTGAGTAGGTGATGTTTTCAAAGTTCAGTCAATCTGGGGCATTTATGTCGAGATTCGAAAAATCTCTCAAAGAGAGGAGTAATCAAGGGCATTCACCCGAGCAAGGGTGAAACCCTCTTTACCTTTGGTTAGTCAGGGGCAATGTTTCCAAGTTTATAATATTGGGCAGGTTATCTTGATGGTACAGATCTCAAGAAGCCTTCTCGAGGCAATTTTTTCAAATTCCCTACAGATTGGGGCAAAGCATTATGTAGAGGCATTCATCCACCTCATAACTAATCGAGTCAAGTCCAGGCGCAAGCTAAACAACCGTTAAGTTTGAACGGCATGTCAAGAAGTTATGATCGTCATCCTCAGCTCATCAGAGATCTAAGTCTGTGTTGGATTTCTCCATCAGAAGTTCAGGATCAATATCTCCAATTCAAGTCAGGATCATTATCCTCAGCTCATCAGAGATCAAGATTTTGTTATCCAAAGATTTTTAAATAAAGAGCGTGATACGCCTGAGCTTTGGTCACCAACAAAGTTATTTTCTCTCCAACAAGAGTTATCTATGGCATATGTGTGCCCTCAAATGTGATCACTCTTTCCTCGACGCAGAAGAACGCAAAGAGCGGCTTACACCAACAAGATCATTTTCAAAGGCTCACTTGTGCCAGAAGATGTTGTCGACCCCTCTTATGCTAGAGCTCGTAATCAGGAACTCTACGCAATACGATTGTCATCCCAGATGAATGTTAATCTCCAGGAGTTACTTCCCCAGTGATGCTAATCATTGAAAGATGATACTTCTATTCCACAATCCCCCTATCAGGGTCCAGACTATCATCTCTTTGATGAAGACCAGATGATTGTATTCAATTCATGAAGGGTTGATGTTCCCTCGGCAGCTCATGATTGCTTTTAGTCCTGGGTGAATCATTAAAACATGCATCATTGCATTACATAGCATCCTCAAAATCGTAGCATTTCCATTGATATGGAGCATTACGCGAAAAATAATGATCTCAAACATGCATCTAAGCATAAGCCAGATTAAAATGATTCTCGAGTACCTTTTGCGTCTCCGAAGAAAAGTCTATCCATAAAAAATCCCCAAGTGGTATTCCCAGTCAGGGTTCCCTCAAGAAATTCTTCTTGTTGTTGTTATCTGCATTTTTGACCCCGTGTCGGTCTCCTATATCATTCAAATTCAATATATTTACCAAGCGTCTTGCTTTTTGTAAATTCTCATTGTTGGTTATCTTACCCATGTTTGCCTCTGTCGTTAGAGTGCGAGTAAGAGTTGGTGTCTAACCTTTCTTGCTTTTCAATTGTTTGAGTATCCATACTTGGTGTGTGGTAATTCATATAATTGCCACTCTTGAAGAATTACACCCCGCCTTTGGCCTGAGGGATATTGTATTTCTCGCATATTTGCAACCTTTTAAAGTCCAACATAGTTTGGCAATCCTTGCTAGAGTCCCTTTGTTTGGCCTCTTTCCCCGTGAATTCGTCTTTAATCGACAATTTTACCATTCCATATATCTTTCCCCCAGTGAGTCTGCTCCAGTCGGTCTCATTCTTGCGTATGTCTAATATCCTTACCTGACATATGCTACCTATATGTGTTCAATATCCTTACCGAACATGTATATTCGATCTTTATGTGTCCAATATCCTTACCGGGCATGTATATTTCGAAATCTTTGTTAGAGTCGTCTTCGGTCGGTCTCTTTCCAGTGTATGTCTAATATCCTTACCTGACATATGCTCCCTATATGTGTTCAATATCCTTACCGAACATGTATATTCGATCTTTATGTGTCCAATATCCTTACCGGGCATGTATATTTCGAAACTTTTGTTAGAGTCGTCTTCGGTCGGTCTCTTTCTGGTGTATGTCTAATATCCTTACCTGACATATGCTACCTATATGTGTTCAATATCCTTACCGAACATGTATATTCGATCTTTATGTGTCCAATATCCTTACGGGCATGTATATTTGAAACTTTTGTTAGAGTCGTCTTCGGTCGGTCTCTTTCTGGTGTATGTCTAATATCCTTACCTGACATATGCTACCTATATGTGTTCAATATCCTTACCGAACATGTATATTCGATCTTTATGTGTCCAATATCCTTACCGGGCATGTATATTTCGAAACTTTTGTTAGAGTCGTCTTCGATCGGTCTCTTTCTGGTGTATATCTAACATCCTTACCTGACATATGCTATCTATATGTGTTCAATATCCTTACCGAACATGTATATTCGATCTTTATGTGTCCAATATCCTTACCGGGCATGTATATTTCGAAACCTTTGTTAGAGTCGTCTTCGGTCGGTCTCTTTCTGGTGTATGTCTAATATCCTTACCTGACATATGCTATATATATGTGTTCAATATCCTTACCGAACATGTATATTCGATCCTTATGTGTCCAATATCCTTACCGGGCATGTATTATTTCGAAACCTTTGTTAGAGTCGTCTTCGGTCGGTCTCTTTCCGGTGTATGTCTAATATCCTTACCTGACATATGCTCCATATATGTGTTCAATATCCTTACCGGACATGTATATTCGATCTTTATGTGTCCAATATCCTTACCGGGCATGTATTATTTCGAAACCTTTGTTAGAGTCATCTTCGGTCGGTCTCTTTCCGGTGTATGTCTAATATCCTTACCTGACATATGCTATCTATATGTGTTCAATATCCTTACCGAACATGTATATTCGATCCTTATGTGTCCAATATCCTTACGGCATGTATTATTTGAAACCTTTTGTTAGAGTCGTCTTGATCGGTCTCTTTCGTGTATGTCTAATATCCTTACCTGACATATGCTATATATATGTGTTCAATATCCTTACCGAACATGTATATTCGATCTTTATGTGTCCAATATCCTTACCGGACATGTATATTTCGAAACCCTTGTTAGAGTCGTCTTCGGTCGGTCTCTTTCCGGTGTATGTCTAATATCCTTACCTGACATATGCTACCTATATGTGTTCAATATCCTTACCGGGCATGTATATTTCGAAACCTTTTGTTAGAGTCGTCTTCGGTCGGTCTCTTTCTAGTGTATGTCTAATATCCTTACCTGACATATGCTATCTATATGTGTTCAATATCCTTACCGAACATGTATATTCGATCTTTATGTGTCCAATATCCTTACTGGGCATGTATATTTCGAAATCTTTGTTGGAGTCGTCTTTGGTCAGTTTCTTTCCAGTGTATGTCTAATATCCTTACCTGACATACCAGAGCTTTTGTTCCCGATCCCACTGTAAATATATAAAAAAAATTCAAAAAAATTGAAAATACGGAAAAAAATATTTCTACTTGTTCTTCGGAGCGCAAATTTTTGGGTTCTTGTAGTATTTAATCTTCTTCTACCTTGAAAGCTCGAAAGGCTAGCACCAATCTCACTTTCAGGTTTAAGACGATTAAATAGGGGCAACTGTTGCACCCCAAAATTTGCCCTCCTATCTCGATTTTATCTGGTTTAGGCATCACATTCACTTGCATATACTTCCATTAGGTCATTGACATCAAACAGTCATTTACACATCGCATATGTATCATTTCGTCGTATTTAAATTGACCAAAAGTTAGTTTAAATCGATATTTGCATCATTTTATGGTTATGAAATACCCGTTATTCCACTGCATTCATTTTCATTTCTCTACCTGTTTCTTGCATCATTTTAAGTTGATTATATGTCGATGATATCAATATTTCAATTTTACAAACAGACTGCTAAAAGCGATTCGACACTGTACGAAAATTAGTGGGAAAAATATTTCAAACTTTCGCCTCTAACTCACTGCTTTATGAATCTACGTGTCACGTAGATCATGAAAATGTGATCTCTCTAATTTTTCAATACATTTCGAATTTTTGTTTTTAACCGTAAGTGTTTTAAAATCATGTATTTTTTATTATCGTTTTATTTCAATTTTAATTATGTCGATAATTTTTCTTTAATCTATGAAACCCGTAGTTTATTTTAATATGTTCATTTTATTTTTTCGGATAATTTATTGTCCGAACTTTTACCATTTTTGATAATTTTAGGTGTCTAATTTTTGTCTCTAAAAATTAAAACAAAAATATGTTTGAGTAGATTATTTTTTTTCTTTTGGGCTTTTGAGGCCCATTTTATTAAAGGGTATTTTTGGCATTTTTTTAAAATTGTTAAACCTAATTTTTGTAGTATATATGTATGTTATAATTGTTGTTGGAGAGGAGGCCAAAAATTGAAAAACAAAAAGATGTAAAGCAGAGAGGCGGATCCGAAAATTGGTTCCTCTTTGTTCAAAACAACAACATCAAACCGGCAACATGCGCCATCCCTCTCATCACTCTCTCACCTCAACATAACACCAGACCTCCATCAATATACTCCCTCGTCTCCGTCTCTCGATTCCAACTCACCGGAACCATCATCAACACCCATACACTCTTCGCCGTCTCTCCGTTAACACCAGCTCCCTCCATCAACTTCATCGCTTCACAGCCACCTCCTTCCGTTTCTCCACACCGAAAACCCTCTGGTCTTCGTCCTCACACCGCGCTGCTACCCTTGTTCTTTCCCTTCACTCACCCAGTAAACTCCCTGTTTCCATCGTAACACTCAATCCCAAACAGCCGTCCGCCATCAAATCAACCACATAACCACTGACCCTCTCAAACCCGCCTCCTTCACCTAAACACCTGTCGCCGTTAACACTCACCGCTGCCATTCTCCCTGTACATCTCAATCTTCACCTTCCAATCCCAGTCGCCGTGAACCTTCCCTCAACCGGTCTCTTCATCATCTTCACCGAGACAACCTTAACCCTCTGTCTTTCTGCTACTCCACCGCCGAATACTCCTTTGATTCAACACAAACTGTTCTGCAACTCACCTTCCCTTCAGAACCCACTGTCGCCGGAACCTCCTCTCATTCTTCCTTCTTTCCATTGTCTCTGTCTCGTCCTCTCTCACCAGCCACTACTCCAAACTTCCTTCATCTCCGCGTTACCACTGCTGTCTCACTCTCTAACCTCGCTGCCGTACTTCTTCCTTCCCTTCAACCTCCAAACAGAACAACATAATCATCACTGCCACCCTTCATTTCAGCTGCCGTCTCTTCACTCCACGCATACAACTCTGTCATCGCCATCCGGTTCAAGTTTCAGCTCGACGCCGCAACTCTGCTACTTTCTGGTATTCCTCTATTCTTTTTCAGGTTGTGCTTGCTTAAGCTAAACTGTTTTGATGTTCTACACTGATTAACCGATATGACAAAACTTTTGCTGAATTGATATTGTGTATGTTATGTTATAATTTCTGGTTTGACTTTATGCTGAAAACTGTTTTAATCTGTTATATGTTTCTGATCATAATATGCTTTTGATCATGTGTGCTGGTGTTAACTTCAAGGCCATTAAGATAAACTTCTTATGCAGAAAATCGAATCTGTTTGAGTTTCAGATTAGTTGTTTTTGATTGAATCTATGCCAAAAATCTGAGAATGTTTTGGTGATGTGAGCATTGATAAAGAAGCTATGATTGGGATTAATCAAATTGTGGATACCACTATCGTATTGTTGTTATTGTGAATAGGATGTGTTGAATTGAATGAGGAGAATAGCATAATTGTTCATGGTTGTTTTGTTTGAACATAATCTATACCAATCCTTTGATATCTCTAAGATGATGTATTTGACAATGATCGTTTGAGTGGTATCGTGAAGTAGCCGTGTTTTGGTCTTGAATTGTGAATTCTCTTTGATTTCAAAATAATGGAAAAGTTGGTTTATCAATATAGGTTGTTTGTTTCTTGTTGAGTTTGTTGGTGATTAATGTTGAATCAAGGTTTATGTTATGCCAAGATGTTTGGACCAATTCGAAAGAAGATTATGATGATGTTTGGTTGCATTTGCTTTGAATTTGAAAGATCAATTTGGTTATGACTTTATCGTTTATTTCTTAATGTTTCAAACACCTCGAGTTGAATTTTTGAGCATAATCATGATTAAACTGCTGCCCGATTCCATGCCATTGATTTTTGCTGTTTTTTTTAATTCATTATTCTATGTTTCGAGTTTGTTCAGAACAATAACAATACATGCTATGCTAATTTTTCTGTTTGTATCATCATTAAGTTGAGGTATTTTGTTTTGAATCGATTCTTGAAGATTAATTCGGCTATTTCCTTTTGTGCTAAACATGTTTGGGTTGAATTTTGGGGTATAATGATGCATGTAGAGTGGCTGCCCGGGTTGGTAAGTGGTTGATAATGCGAGTTGCCTTTGAATTCATGTGGTCTGTGATTGATATTTAGAGTGTTTTTTGAGATAGCATAGTTGCTGCCCGGAATCATGTTTAAGAGTATAGAGTTTGCTTTGAATTCGAGTTTTCATGTTTCAATTTAAATTTTTGATCCTTGTTTTCTCTATGATCGGAAAAAACATGTTTACCGTTGGGTATACTTGAGTTTAAATGTGATTGGAACAATGTATGTAGTGCTGAATTTTAACATGTACATTGAATACTAGTCTATTTTCTTGTTTCTTATTTGTAAATTCATTCATTCATGTACATAGTCCATTTTATCTCATTTCGATTTTATCCCACTATGTTACTAACATGTTTGCTATTTGTGAAGGCACTCAAGGATTGTCCAAGAATATATTTTCTATTGGTGCACCTATATATTCTTTAATTGTTATTATAGTTCTATTACTATTTTTGATATAAAATATAATTATATAGTATTTCTATTTTTATATTTAGTATCGTGAATACAATTATATAGTATTTCTATTTCATATTTAGTATTGTAAATACAATTATACTACTTTTATTCATATATTTTATTTGGTTTATTTTGTAAATAAAATCATATTATAATTATTATTCTTGTGTTATGATTTTGAATTTGGAATTTATTTCAACCTTCGAATGAATTTGAATGCAAATATATCTATTCTTCGCATAGTTTTTGTTTGTATTTTGAGTGATGTAGGGATCTTCATTTGGTATCCATCCGATGCATCAAACCTTATCCGATCTTGAAGACTACTCGGAGCTCAATTCTTTCAACATAAAAGCTATTTATTTATTCAAATTAATTCGATTTGGTTGTAATAGCTTAGGATTTATTTCCTTGTGTGTTCTAATTATCGTTTAATCACGCGTTTATCATATTAGAACACATAGCCTCCTCTTGGGCTCCTCATCAAGAAGCAGGTAAACATACACAATGCACACTTGCACACATTTATAGTTTGGTCCTGGGCTTTTCTACAGCGACAACTATTCGATCGATTGTTCCAATCGGTCGTTTAGAATACTAGTGTCACGCTAGTCTCACTTTTAGGAGCATACATAAAGCCACCTTGTATGGGCTCGCTTGTTTTCCTAAAACACTTTCAAGTCAAAACAATTAATTGAACTTGTTCTTTTGAAAATCAATTTTTTTTACAAAACAAAAAAAACAAAAACATAGTGATATGGTATTTAATTAAATTGTTAGAGGTTCGCCCGACGATTTAATTAAAATGTAAAGTATTTGGGCCATTAGAGGGTAACCCAATGACTTAAATACTTTATTCCATAACACTTAATAAAAGTGAACTTTGTTTCACCTCACTCCTTTCATAATAAAGATTTTTGGATGAGAGAAGATTGGTTGACCTCAATCACCAATTTCGAGTATTGAATCGTTAGAGGACATCCCAACGTTTTGGTACTTGTCATCCACAACTAAAATCAATTCAACCCATTCAAATCCTTTTTCGCTCATGCGATTATCAAAATCAAAAAACATTTTCTTCTAAAATCAACACAACCAATCCAAGACATTTTCAACAAGAACTACGGAGTTTTGACTTTCCCATTGCACGAGGGAATACGTAGGCACGCGGTTTCGAAACCGTGTCAAACTCAAAATAATAATAAACAAATCTCGTTTCCTTCTTTCTTATTTATTGATCATTAATTAGAAGATAACATTTTTACTTTAAACACACAAACATGCACGAACTAAATGGGTCCCATCGAGTACGATGGACGTAAGAGGTGCTAATACCTTCCTCTTGCGTAACCGACTCCCGAATCCATGCTTTTTGGTCTTGTAGACCGCCTTATCCGCATTTTTGTGGGTTTTATCTATATTTTCCCGTTCTTTCTAGAATAAATAAAATTAGGTGGCGATTTCATTGTTTTTGAAAATTCATTTTAAATGATTTTTGAAAATCGAGTTGCTTCACCGACATGCGATAAGGCGCCATCGACACCGGACTAGTTCCAAGAATCAAATCTATAGTAAACTCCACTTCCCTCTCAAGTGGAAATTCACTAACATCTTCCGGAAACACTTCTGGAAATTCATTCACCACTGGCAATTCATCACTCTTTGCCTTTCCCTTCGCTTCTATTGCAGAATACAACATAAACACCACAACACCATCTTTTACAGCTAAATTCATCTGCTTAACTGACATAGTCACATCTTCAATTCTAGCTTCTTCAGGAAAAATAACCGTCTTCTCGAAACAGTTGATATGAACCTAGTTGAATTCCAACCAGTTCATTCCAAGGATGATATCAAGTTGTTCTAATGGTAGGTACACTAAATCCATACCGAAACCTCTACCAAAAATCACAATAGGACAATTCCTACAAACAAATGAAGTAGTCACTGAACCCAACGCAGGAGTGTCAATAACCATACTTCCATCCATATTAGCAATATCCAAGTTCAATCTTTTAGCACAATCCAAAGAAATAAAAGAATGTGTCGCTCCAGTATCAATAATCGCAATCAAAGGTATGCCATTAATAAAACATGTACCTTTAATCAACCGATCATCTGGCTTAGTCTCTGATCTAGACAAAGCGAACACTTTACCACCAGCTTGCTCCTTTTTGGGTTTTGTACACTGAGGACGAGTATGACCCTCTTCACCACAGTTGTAACAGGTCACCACTCTCACTCTGTAATCGTTAGCCACATGACCGAGTTTCCCACACTTGAAACACTTCCTATCATTACTCTTGCAGTCTACCATACGATGCCCCGTCTCAACGCACTTAAAGCACTTAATGGAAGAACCAGAATCTCCCCCACTAGGCTTCTTCCAACCACCAGATCTCTGATTATTCTTATCATAAGGTTTACCACGATCCATCTGTTGCTTACCCTTTTGATCAACATACCCTCGAGCATTTGTTCGAGTGCTAGCAAGATCCTCTTCCAAAATCCTACTACAGTCTACCAAATCAGAAAACCTTCGGATACACTGATATCTGATACCCTGCTTGATCTCGTCACGAAGACCATTCTCAAATTTGATACATTTGGAAAATTCCCCATCTGCACCGTTAGTATAATGAGCATAGTACTTCGCCAACTCCGTAAATTTCGAAGCATACTCACTCACAGTCTTATTACCCTGTTTGAGCTCCAGAAACTCAATCTCTTTCTTGCCCCGAATGTCTTCAGGAAAATACCTCCTCAGAAATGCCCTCCTGAACACAGCCCAATTCAGTGCAACACCGTCTTGCTCCATTTCTGTCCTGGTAGCAACCCACCATTCATCAGCTTCCTCCGTCAGCATGTGAGTACCATATCTCCCCTTCAGCTCATCAGCACAATCAATTACTCTAAGTATCCTCTCGATCTCCTTCAACCACCTCTGAGCACCATCGGGATCATGTGTGCCCTTGAACAATGGAGGATTATTCCGCTGAAAATTCCCCAATTGTCTGTCAGCACCAATACCAGCTCCCATCTGATTCCCTCCAAGCACACCCGCTAGCATTCCCAAAGCTTCAGCAATAGCAGCATCGTCTCTTCCGTTACCTCTTCCAGCCATTGTTATGTAACGTTACAAAATAAGCTCATTAGAACACAAGTATCGACAGTGTTACCTTGCACTAGTCGCATACAAAAGGGATAACGACACGACCGACTATGCTCTGATACCACTATTGTAACACCCCTTCTAAAATACCCCGCGAATTTATCAATTAATCAGAGTAACATATAAAACAAGGGATGTCACAATTCAGAAATAAAAATAAAACCTCAAATAAACAGTAGCCATGCTTCACTGAAGGACTTATTAGAATAATCAATCAAATTAATATCATGTTTTACACAGCGGAAATACCACAAAATCAAAACGGAATAATACCAAATCATTAGTATTCCCAAAGTAATTCAAATAACAAATGAATACTAAATAATTTTCTCAGCTAAATGTTCCCCAGTGTTACAACCTATCAGAGCATGACACTGACACGCGGACACAAAATAACATAGCTCTAGAGTCATCCTCACCAACTCCTGAGCTGCTAACTTTAATCTGAAATCATTAAAGTAAGGGTGAGATTTCATCATAATTAATATGCATTATAAGTTCCTCAAACAACATAATATCACAAGTATATTAATTCACCCATTCTAGCATAACTCAGATTTCAACACACAATTACAAACCACACACTTCATTATGCACAACAAAAACAACAACAGAATTATAACACTGGAAACCATCCTAACATGTTACAATCCCATGCAAATACAAATGCAGACTCAAAGCATGTGGTACCAAAACGTGAACTAAGTTACACACACTGATCCATAATCACCCGGATACAATATTCACCGATTCGTTCATAATCATCCGGACACGAATCCAGCCTCACCATCCATCATCACCCGGGAACGGTTATTGGCAATACAAGTCAAATTCCACACAATGGAAATTAACTCCACCAGAATGCATATGCATGCACAACAAAAGCTTGCAACATTCAATAACGGAATATGATCACAACATCATTCCAACACATCATCAACACCACAAATAGCACATGATCATAGCATAATCGTGCATAAACAACAACCACCACATTAAGTGTATAATTCTCAATCCAATCAGTCCGAACAATCCTAACCTACTCGTCACATTTCAAAAGTTTCATTTGGTTCACAAAATCGGAAAATCGGTACTTTTTAAAATAAAATTCATGAAATAGAAATTTCTCAATTTTATAAAATAGTACGTTTAATTTAGAGAACGTTGCCCAAAATGGCGCTCAAAACGGACTTACGGTTTGAAAGTTATGAATTCTTGAAGTTTGGAATTTTTCAAAAAGTAACAGTGGTAACCGGTTCCTCCCAGGGAGAACCCGGTTCCCACGAGTTTCAAAAACACGCCACCTGGAAAAATGTATGGGGAACCCGGTTCCTCCAGGCAGGAAACCGGTTCCCAGAAGAAAATTTAGTTTTCTTTGAAAAAAAAGAACTGGGAACCCGGTTCCTCCCCAGGAGTAACCGGTTCCCAACAACCCAGAATGTTCCTCTTCTGGTTTTTATACCAGGAACCTGGTTCCTCCCACATGGGAACCGGTTCCTGCGACCTGCAGATCCAAAAATATGTAGTTTTGACAGCATTATGCATACCTACTCAATTCCTATCAATCCCACACGAATCCAACATCCAAACATAATATAATTACACAATCCAACAGCAGTAACATGCAATATAACATACTCTGATCATTCCTAATGATTTTGTAAGATACAATTCACTAAATTCTACACAATCCGACACAAATTGGGATAATTCTACGAAAACCTAGAATTACTAAATTGAGATTCTTAACATACTACGATCAATCATATTGAAATAAAAACCGATAATACATGTTAATCAATCGAAACCACCCCTTACCTTGTGGGTTCTTCGAATTCCGGCAACTTTCACTCTTTTCCTCTTCCTCTTCTCTTCTCCAATGTTACGAATGATGAAAATCCTTCTATTTCTCTTTTTCCTTCTCTTTCCTTTTATTATTCCTTTTATTATTCCAATAAATGAAATAAAATAATAATTAGGATAAGTAGAGTATTTTACTCGTCACACCCCCCATTACTCCTCACACTCCCAACTCCTCCTTTCATTTATTTAATTAATTAGATCCAATAATTCAAAATATTAATAATTAAACTCTAATTAAATTAATAATTAAAATTCTAATTATTTTAAATATTGAATTATTTGGGGTGTCACAACAACAACAAATTATCAAATGGAAACTACCTCCAATTCATCCAAATTCTCACCTACATTATTTAAAAACATTATTATAGTCTAAATCATGATTCCATCTTTCCAACGGTCCAAACGACATCAAAATTGGAGTTACGGTCGCAAAGATACGACCAAAACAATTTTCAGATGTTATTTTCCAATTTTCGCTCAGTATGGATCGATGCAAAAGCCTATGTATCGATACATACACAGCTTGTATCGACACAAACATCGTATGAGTTGACTCATACATTATTTAATTTTCTATTTTTCTGATTTTCAATCAGTATGAGTCGATACATACACCTATGTATCAATACAAAACTGACTTGTATCTATGCAAGATTCGTATGAGCCGATATAAGCTTCAGAATTGGCCTCATGAGTCAATGCAAGGCTGTTTGTATCGATGCAAGTTGTTTTCCAGTCTCTGGTTTTTAAAATCATAGCAGCTTGTATCGATACATAATCCTATGAGTCGGCTCATGCTGCGCAAATTCACCCAAAAATAAGATTTTCCAACATTTTACGATTCAATTGATACGATTTTTAACCAGTGACAACAACACAACGTATAACAGTAATTTTTACGTTCTTTTCAATCAATCAACAGCAACACAACGTATACCAGCAGAATTGCAGAATCTTTTCAATCAACAACAATAATACATATAGAATAACAACGATCATACATTTCAATTTGGGATTTTCTACGGTTAACCACATCGACATGACACAACCTAGCGAATCATACATCTCAAACTACCTATCGCCCATCATATCCCCAATTATAGAGCAGAAACTCAACCCTTTGTACCCCCAACAATCCTACTACTATCACCACAACTTAACCCCACTAACACTAACCTCATAGTTATAACATGGTTTATAGTATTATTCTACAACCAACCAACTTAATTCTCCGCAACAACAATATCAACCAATATTTCACAAATAAATCTCTAAATATTTAATTAAAGAAATAATTAAATATTCGGGCGTTACATGGGGTTTATATAATGCCCCGTGCGCTTGGACATTGGTCCCTATTTTTTTATCTAGATATTCGAGTCCACAAAAATAGTTAACTGACAAGACTTGGTCAAAACGGACAATCGTGCCTGTAACTAGCCGTTACTCTGAGCATAAGAGGGATTACAGACAGATGCATTCTAGAGGTTTCCTAGTTGTCTGCTCCACGTGTGTCGAGAAGATTGGGAGGAAGCTGTTGATACGGACATGTATTTGGCTCGGGTAGGGGTGGAAAAACAGGCCCGACCCGTTGGGCATCCCATTTTACCTGCACTTTAGTGGGGGCGGGCTAAGAATTTAGACCCCAACCCTCTAACGTCGCCCCGCTTTTTTTGCATGCTTTTGCGGGCACGAGTATTAACATAATTTTTTTTTTTGAATTTTTAGGTTTAAAATATGTAGTGCCCACGAGCTTTCCCCGCTCCACACTCACTTTTTTGCGGGGCGGACATATGTTTTAGGCCCTCATCCTCAACTATAACCATTCTGTTCCGCACCTTTTTTTCCCGAGCTTTTGTGGATCTAAATAGGGAGGACATACTCATTTTCCACCCTTAGATTCAGAGCGTAGTTGACATTGCTGCCTTTGGGATGCAATCTATTAAAGGGGTAATTTAGTATTTTCTATGTTTGTACCTTTTATCTTGGTCATTAAGTTTACTCTATTAGGGCTTTTGTGGTAATTTTCTCCTTGTATAAATAGACTAGTGGTAGATGTCATTTATAACAACAAACCTTATTTCTTTCTCCTCTGTGCAGCCGTCATTCTCTCATTATTCCTATCATCTTTAATTCATGTGCACCAACAAATTGGTATTTAGAGCTCTGGTTAGAAACACAGGGAAATTGTGTTTCTAGGTTCGTGCTAAATATTTGAACAAAATTGTGACAGAATCACATTTTCTAATTCTGTGGGGTTGGGAAACATTGTGTGAGTGAAGATCTGAGTGTACTGTACAAGTTTGAAGATGAACGAAAATGGCAATATAAGAACCAAACTTCCAGTTTTTGATGGCAAGAACTGGAACAAATGGATGATTCAGATGCGCGTGTTGTTTGGGGCTCAAGATGTTACTGAGCTTGTTACTGATGGGTATATTCTGGTTGTAGAAGATGCGATGAAAAAAGAGAGAGATGTACAGAGAAACAAGCGGAAGAAATATTAGAAGGCGTTGTTCTTCATCCATCAGTGTGTGGATGTGAACGTGTTTGAGAAGATTGCAGATTCGATGACGTCAAAGGAGGCGCGGTACACACTGGTCACATGTCACGGTGGTGACACTTCAGTGAAGAAGGTGAAGCTTCAGTCCCTGAGAAAGCAATACGAGAATCTTAACATGAAGAACAATGAGAAGATTTTAGAGTATATCTCTAGAGTGATTCTGATCACTAATGAGATGAAGGCTTGTGAAGAAATACTTTCTGAACAAGTAACTATTAAGAAGGTATTGAGGTCACTTACTCCTCAATTTAATTACATTGTTGTAGCAATAGAACATTCTAAAGATATGGAAACCATGAGAATAGAAGAGCTGCAAATGAGTCTAGAAGCGCATGAGTTGCGTTTGACTGAAAGAACTTCTGAGAGGGAAGTTGAGAAGGCTCTAAAAGCTTATTTTGTCAAGAAGGACCATGAGCATTCTTGGTCAGAGGCCAAGAACAGACATGGTGATATATTCCAGAAGTCAGAAACCTCAACTTCTGATGAGAAGAAACATCAGAAGGGAAAAGAGAAGAAGAAGTTCAATGTTATTGTTGTAAGTAGTTTGACCATTTTGCTAGAGATTGCTGGTCAAACAAAGGAAGAAAATTAGAAGAAGCAAACGTAGCCAGAGGATATTTAGATAATGAACCTGTGTTATTGATGGCCTCTAAGTTTTATGGAAGATAAACAAAAAATGGCTGATAGATTTTGACTCCAGAAGGAGGGAAAATATCAGATGCGC
Source organism: Vicia sativa (assembly GCA_021764765.1). Lineage (NCBI taxonomy): Eukaryota > Viridiplantae > Streptophyta > Magnoliopsida > Fabales > Fabaceae > Vicia > Vicia sativa. The sequence goes on from CM038795.1 coordinate 170,743,929, forward strand.
TGATGATAAGTACCTTAATGCAGAAGGTATGTGAAATGTCAAAGTTAATGTGAATATGGGTCAGCTCATTGAGAAAGGTTTTCAGTTGTTATGAAGAACAATCTATTGAAGTTGTATGATTCCAATCAGAAGTTGATTATGCAATCTAAATAGGGAAGCAATAAAACATTCAAGGTGAATGTAGAAACAATTGAAACAAAGTGTCTTAGTGCAAAAAGGCTCTAAAGGAGATAGTAAGTTGTGAAGCCTGTACGTGGCATCTAAGTTCTAAAAAGCTCGTACGTGGAATTCTGAAGATTGTGAAGCCTGAGAAGTCATGTGAGGTATGCATGAAAGGAAAGCAACCCAGATTTCCATTTGTATCAGAAGTAGCCCCAAGAGCAAAACATGCTCTGGGAGTAGTATATTTTGACGTGTGTGGACCATTTCCAGAAACTTCACTTGGAGGAAATAGGTATTTTGTGTCTTTTTTAGATGAGTTCATAAGAATGACGTGGGTAAAACTCATCAAGTTTAAGAATGAGGTGTTTACAGAATTCCAAAAGTTCAAGGTGAAGGTTGAGAATCAAAGTGGTCAGAAGTTAAAGATTCTCAAAACGGATGGTGGAGGTGAGTATAACTCTACAGAATTATAGAAGTTCTACGATGAGAATGGAATTGAGCATGAGGTTACTACTCTTTATACTCCTCAACACAATGATATTGCTGAACGAAGAAATCAAACTTTGCTTGATATGACGAGAAGTATGCTAAAAGAGAAGAAGCTTCCTCACAACTTATGGGGAGAAGTTGTTGCTACTGCAGCATATGAGCTCAATAGGTGTCCAATGTAGAAGATGAAGGAGACTATTATTGAAATTCTGGCAGCAGATACTTAATGTCAAAGTGAATGTTATGACATTGTATCTGACAAACTGTTAACAGTCCAACAATAATTTAAAACGTAGTAAAGAACACAATCAATTGTTAACCCAGTTCAGTGTGTAACTACACCTACATCTGGGGGCTACCAAGCCAGGGAGGAAATTCACTATAAGTAGTATTAATTCAGGAATAAACCAACCAGTTTATCTCCTTCACTTAAGACCCTACCCAATGCAACTTCAATCTAAGTCCTACTTAGACCTGAGTTCCTACTCACTCCCCCTCAATCACAGCAGTGATACTAACCTAATGATTAATAGAATAGTGAAGACATTCTTCAATAAACATACTTGATTTTGCTTCAAAGCTTTAATCAAGAGACACAACACTCGTGCTTCAAAACTTTGAGTGATAAACTACCCTTACAACCAAATCCTACTCCAAGGCACTTATCAAAAGATAATTGCTTGGCTCATAAGAATTACTGAAACACAAAAATACAATCTGCTTCTTCTTCTTCTCAGAAAAGGCGCAGCCAACAACATAAGGGTTTGTTCCATATTATAGAAGCAGTAAAGTATTCAACTTGGGCTTCCATAAAAATAGCTAGGGTTAATCAAAGTTAACCTAAGGACTTGGTCTTTACAACATAACAAAATAGGGTTAAACCAAATTAACCTCAAGTCCACGTGAGCATATATAATCCACATCAGAACAGCTCAACAGAATCCTGAAAACTCTTAGGAAAAACAAATCTGCATAACAATATATTCTGCACAGAATGTCATAACATTGGTCATGACATTAGTCATTCTGCTTGCAGATTTCCAGCATAACAGATCATAGAAGATTATTATGCTATCCCACCATACTGAGTTGTACCTGTAGAACACTTCTTCTACAGAATTTATCTTCAACCCAGAATGTCATGACATCAGTCAAGACATTGGCAAAATCTGGTTTTACCAAAAATTAAAGCCAACATAAAAACACTTACAATTATTTTAGAGAAGTGGACTGGAGAGAAGCAAAGTTTTAGTCATATGAAGGTTTTTGATTCTGTGTGTTACAAACACGTTCCAGAAGCAAGAAGGAAGAAGTTGGATGATAGAAGCAAAGTGATGTTATTGGTGGGGTATGACAATGCAGGTGCATACAAGCTCTATTGTCCAGAAACTAACAAAGTTGAAGTCAGTAGAGACGTTATTGTGAAAGAGTCAGAAGCTTGGGATTGGAGAAAGTCTCAACCCATTTCTGGTGTAGAGATAACTTCTGAACATGAGTCAGAAGTTGAAAGTTCTGAAGAAGATTCAGAGTCAGAAGATGACTCTGAAGACTCTAAAGATGATGAATCTGATTTTGATCCAGATTCTGATGATGATCCAGAATCTGGTGGTGGTCATGCTTTTGGAAGGGTAAAATCTGAAGACGTAGGTTCTGGAGGACAAGCATCTGGAGATGATCATGTTTCTGAAGGTGGTAATTCTGAAGATAGGGTTTCTGGACAAGGTCCATAAGCTAATGTTGTTCCAAGTTCTAGAGAATATTCAGAACAAGTTCAGAGGCCACAAAGAAGCAGAACTATACCTAGAAGGTTTGCAGATTTTGACATGTTGCAAGACACCAAAGTTGACTCAGAGGGAGAAGTCATTTAGTGTGCCATGTTAGTAGATTCTGAACCATTGGGTATTGAAGAAGCACTCAAGAAGAAAGTCTGGCTAATGCCAAGAAAGAAGAACTTAAGGCTATTGAAAGAAAAAAAACTTGGGAGTTGACTAAGCTTCCGAAGAAGAAGAAAGCCATCAGCATCAGATGAGTTTTCAAGGTGAAGTTTAAGCCAAATGGATCAGTCGGTAAGTACAAAGCAAGACTAGTGGCCAGGGGTTTTCTTCAGAAACCTGGGCTAGATTACTTTGAGGTGTTTGCACTTGTAGCTAGACATGAAATAATCAGATTGGTGATTGCTCTAGCTGCAAATAGAAATTGGCCTCTGATGCATTTGGATGTGAAGTCAGCATTTTTGAATGGTTCATTACAAGAAGAGGTATACGTGTCACAACCTCATGGCTTCGTGAAAAAGAATTAGGAAGGGATGGTGTACAAGTTACATAAAACTCTATATGGATTGAAGCAAGCACCCAGAGCTTGGAATCAGAAGATTGATTCATTTTTCAAGAAGCAAGGGTTTCAGAAGTGTGAGATGGAATATGGAGTTTACGTGCAACATTCTGGAAGCAATATGATTCTGGTGTGTCTTTATCTTGATGACATATTTCTTACAGGGAGCTGTCCAAAAGATATAATCAAGTTTAAAGAGGTGCTGATGAATGAATTTGAGATGATTGATCTAGGAAATATGGTATATTTTTTAGGGATGGAGATTCTGTACTTGGAGGAGGGTATCATTTTGCATCAGCTGAAGTATGAACTTGAACTTCTAAAGAAATTCAAGTTGGAGAATTGTAAGGCCGCTGTTACACCGTTAGAAGCCAATCATAAATTAGATTCTAACTCTGAGGGTGAGGATGTGGATGCTACGATCTTCAAACAACTGGTTGGTTCTCTGAGGTATTTGTGTAATACCAGACCTGATATTTTCTATGCAGTTGGATTGGTTAGTAGGTTCATGAGTAAACCTAAGTGGTCCTATTATCAAGCTACTATTAGAATTCTGAGGTATATCAAGGGAACTCTGAAGTTTGGAGTATTATTTTCTTCTGGAAGTAAGGCAGAATTAGAGTTGATGAACTACTCTAACTCTGATTGGTGTGGAGATAAAGTTGATAGAAGAAGTACTTATGGATACTTGTTTAAGTTTCTGGGAGGTCCTATTTCTTGGAGTTCCAAGAAGCAAGCTGTTGTTGCTCTATCAACGTGTGAAGCTGAGTATATTGCAGGCGTTGTAGCTGCATGTCAAGCTGTGTGGCTTATGAACTTATTGCAAGATCTGAAGATTAAAGTAAAGAAGTCTCTGAAGCTGATGATTGATAACAAGTATGCAATCAATCTTGCCAGAAACCCTGTATTGCACGGGAGAAGCAAGCATATTGAGACTAAGTATCATTTCTTGAGAAGGCAAGTCCAGAATAGAACATTATAAGTTGTGCACTGTAGCACCCCAAAGTAGTTGGCAGATGTTCTGATGAAGGCAATCAACACAGATCAATTTCTCCTCTTAAGGGATGGAATTGGTGTGGTTAGTTTTGTTTAGAAATATAAATTAAGGGATGGTATTAAAGGGGTAATTTAGTATTTTCTATGTTTGTACCTTTTATTTTGGTCATTAAGTTTACTCTATTAGGGCCTATGTGACAATTTTTTCCTTGTATAAATAGACTAGTAGTAGATGTCATTTATAACAACAAATCTTATTTCTTTCTCCTTTGTGCAGCCGTCATTCTCTCATTATTCCTATCATCTTTAATTCTTGTGCACCAACACAATCGATCAGACTTACTCGACATAGGACCAGAGTTAGCGGGTCAAAGTTGTTGGGCCACTTGGAAGTAGAAGTGGATTGGATCAATTCAAGCCATTGTTTTTGACAAAATATGTTGTTTTTCTAAAAACGAACAAAAAAAAGTAATAATATAGTGTGAACATGAGAACACTTAAAGACAAAGACTCATGTTGAAATAAATATCTTCACAAAGTACTCTAAATTATTGTCAACGCTTTTACTCAATTTTTTTATAGCTTCTCATCCAAAGTCTAAATTGCAGCAGATGTTCCTCCCAACATTACCAATTATAGCGTCTCATCCAAAGGATAAATTGGTTTCATCTGTTTGTATAAGCAATTTTCAATAACAGCATAGGGTTAAAGAGAGACCATGACACCCTTCCTCATCCAAATTCAAAGGTGGATGATGCATACAAAGGTGTGGAAATTTTTTGGAATTGCATCAGCTATTGTTGGATTGCTTTCTTATGCTCTAAGTTCTTCCTTCAACCATCTATTTGGAAATTGGAATTTCATGAAAATATTTCTTTACACCATTTTCAGTTTCATCATTTGTCTAATTATTTTGTTTGCAACAACATGGCGAGACTCAAGAAGTCTTCGGTTCAAAGCTCATTCAGCATTTCTGGTATTGGTAATTACATCTGTCTATTCTTTTTTCTCTGATAAAGTTATGAATGGAAAACCAGATGCATATAGTTCAATTTCATATGCTGCCTTTGCTCTCATGTCACTCAGTTTATCAACACAAATTCAGTGTGGATTTGAAGTGGATCTTATGTACTTTTATCTAGGATGTTTAATCATACAACTCATGAAGTTTAGTTTATTGTTAGCTATTGTTGGAGTCTGTTACAGCTACTGTCTTATTATTCTTCGCTCTTCTTTCTCTTCCTTAAATTCTACGTCAGAAAATCAGTCTCTTGAACTCGAAGAACAACGTATAATCATTCAAGTTGATTCACAACAACGAGAAAATACCAATAGTGGTAGCAATATCATGCAACAGTTTATGACTTGTATGGATGAGCTTAAGCAGAATAATTCAAACATTGCCAAGATGCTTTTAAAGAAGGTGAAAGGTAACTATAAATTGGTGGCAACTGATCACAACTTTGTAGTTGATGCCATTGAAGTTGAAACAATCAATCACCTTCACGAAACGGTTAAAACAATGGTAGATGCTGGGTTTGAGAAGGTGTGTTCCGAATTGTACATTAATACGCGTAAAGAATGGTTGGAAAGTTTGTTAATAAGTAAATTATTAGGATTGGGAAAGATGGGATTTCAAGACTATATGATTGGAAGATGGATTAAAGTTTTCAAGGTTGCTCTTAGAATACTATTTCCTAGTGAGCGACGACTCTATGATCTTGTCTTCCCGGAATCAACCTCTATAGTACCATCGGATATCTATTTCACTAAGGTTTGTCATGGAGCAACAATAGAACTGTTGAACTTTGCTGAGTTGTTTGCGAATAGAATCACCTCAGCGTGGCGTTTGTTTAAGATCCTTGATTTGTTTGACACGCTAAATGAGTTGATTCCCGAATTTGAGTCATTGTTTACTGATTCATTGGTGAATGAAGCAAAAAAAATAAAGAACAAGTTGGGTGAGGTAAGTAGAGACATTTTCATGGAGTTCGGGAACCTGATATTTCTTACACCAGTTGGGGAGTTAGACTGTTGGGTTGATGGTGGGGTTCATCCAATGACCTGTGAGGCTGCTGGCTACATACTTATGACTTTCTGGTCAAGAAAGATCCTGGAGCAAGTTTTACAAGAATACTCCGTGGTTGTTGCTGATGGAACGAGAGCATCGTTGTTCTATTCCCGAATGGAACTGATAATGGAGCAGTTTGAGAGAAACTTGGAAGCCAAGTCACAAATTTATGAGGATCATGCTTTGCGGTATTTTTTCATGATGAATAATATAAGTCAGGTTGAGTACTTATTGGAAACCTTTTGGGATGATAGAGTTTGCAAAAACACGAGGCAATACTTGGAACTCTATTGTAAAAGCTCATGGAATAAGGTGATAGACTTTTTGAAGATGGATATCAATGAGTCCAATTCTAAAGAAGATTTAATGAAAGAGAAGCTCAATTTGTTTAATCAAAAGTTGAAGGAGATGTGTGGAATTCAGTCTAAATGGCGAGTTTTTAACAAGCAGCTAAAGAAGCAAATAATAGTGTACGTGGAAAACATGTTGTTGCCGGCTTATGAAAACTTCATAACTGAATTTGAGAATATTGTTGGTAAAAATGCCGACGAGTATATCATGTATGGAGTGCCTGACATTCAAGATGAGCTCAATAATTTGTTTCTGTTGCAGGATATTGAGTCTGACAGAGGAACTGTTAGTAATCAGTTAGTTAGTCAGTAAGGGTTGGTTAGTGTTACTCTTGGCATAAGAGAACTTTTCTTTTATCACCACAAACTTGTTCTTAAGGTTTTGTGCTCTATATATCACTGTAAATATATTTTACAATCAGGTGTTATAAGGTAGTGTGGATATAGGTCACTTCTATAATAAATTCAACATTTCTTCCGTTCTTAATCGACATAGACTTTAACACTTTCACGTTTGAAACCCATCATATTATTTGAGTCGACAATGTACATTATGCTTTCGTGTCAGTTACATACGAAACTCATGTCACATGCATAATAGCCACTCTAAATTATTCCAATAAAAAGCCTAAAAACTTTTGGTCTTTGGCTCAAAATTCCATTTGAAATAAGTGGATAGCTTCTTATCTAAAGTCAAAATTGGTTGCTGTGAGTCATAGCTGTTTCCAAAACTTTTTGTGTAAGGGAGAACTTGACAGAACCCATGTACGTTTTGGAATAGTTCATACTTTAGTACAATTAGTTGAAGAAAAAGGGAATTACTTCTAAGTTATAAGCTCACTAATCTTTGATAAACTTCCATAGTTTGTGAAATTCTGACACACAAATTCCAGATGTTATGACACTGAGCTCAAATCAGTAAACACAACAGAAACAATTATGCAATTTAAGATAAGTTGCTGAAAGTAAATAACACCAATAATTATTAATTCAGTTCAGTGCAATTTCACCTACATCTGATGGCTACTAAGTCAGGGAGAAAATCTATTAAGATAGAATTAGTTTGAAGTTTTAAACAACCCCTTATTTACAACTTTCTCTCCTAATCTCTACCCGTGCAATTTCTATCTAAGACCCTCTTATATATGTGACTTTCTGACTTTCCAATAGTCACAGTTTTGTGACAAACTCTTAACAATAATTAAAAGAAAAAAGATACTCTTCAAAGACAAAATCATTTTTGCTTAAATTTTTTTAACTGATGACAAAAGATAACTTGACTTACAATCCACTTTTGCTTAAAAGCTTATGAGTGACTGACAAACTAAACAATCCATCTTAATATCAAAAGATAATAGAAGATCACAATGAAAAAAAGACAAACTAAAAACCCTAAACCCTGATCTCATGCACATTATTTTTTTCACGGCTTCTCCAAGTTATTTAGGTTTTGAATGTCTTTTTAAATAGACTATTGCAATCATGGGTTTGGACTCATCACATAAATGCAATATTCCAACTGTAATTCAATTGTAAATTTTTTCCACAATAATAGGAACTAAAATACAAAATTTTCCTAAAAAGGTTCAAAGATACTTTTTATGAAGGCAAAACAAAACAGCGAAGTTCCCAAAACATCTTTGCTTAGTTGCGATTGCATGAGTAACAAAAATATACAGAATCTTCAAAATTATCTAATCAATCTTCAAAGATTTAAAAACCAGAACTGAACTGATGATGTTCCGATATAACTTATTGTAACATTTGCCACAACATCAGTTTTTGATAAACATCAATACGTCAGAATAATTGTCCCAACATCTTGCATAAAACCATATTTTAACAAAGTTGTTGTTAATCCTAAAATCATGGAATTTGTCTTGTTCTCATTTTATAGTAGCCTTACATCTAACAAAGCTGCATATTTTTTTGTGGAATTAACTTTACAGTTGTCTCTGTTTAATGATAGTGTTTTAACAGATCTGCCACCTTAGCTTGTCCCAAGTCCCTCTTATTATCTCACATTATAAAACTTGCCAATATATAGCTTATTGTCAACATTTTGAGTAAGTTCATTCATGTTTCTCACAAACTACACATGAATTCTTATTATGTATCTCAAGTCCTTTCTTGGCCAATATTTCCTTTTCTTTTGACTCAAATATTTTTCTTCAAAGATATTGTGATTTAGATTAAGAAATTGTCCAACCACTCGGACGCTTCACTATTCACAATTACATTTTGCCTGGTCCTAGCATAATCTCTTGGAAAACAAAGTAACAAATAAAGTCTGTTCTATCGAAGAGGAATATGGAGCAATTATCACTGAGATAATGTAACTTGTGAAATTACCAAACTCTCTATTTCTATATAATATTGTTTGTTTTGTGACAACCAGTCCACTCTTCATATTGCCTCAAATCCAACGAATGAATTAATCACAAAAATGATTGTCATGGTATTTGTTCAATTTTGAAACCAAAAATAAGATGAAAAATGATGTTGAAAGACCGCGGGAGAGAGAGAAAGAGATAATAAGTTAGCTATTTGCCTGTCTTTATGTGTGTTTTGAATATTTGAATTGATTGAAAAGAATCAAAATACAATAGATAATGCATTACAATATATTCTCAAATGAGCATTTCATAGACTAATTGTCATATAAGGACAATTTGGACGGATACACGATGTAAGACGGTGACTTATAAGGACAATTTGGACGGATACACGATGTAAGACGGTGACTTCGAAGCTGTTAAATATTTATGTAAAATGCTTATATAATGCGACTATATATATTATTTGGTAGAAATCCAGATCCAACCTAAGTAGGAACAACAACTAAGCAAGAATATATATATATATATATATATATATATATATATATATATATATATATATATATATATATATATATATATATATATATATATATATATATATATATATATATATATATATATATATATATATATATATATATATATATATATATATATATATATATATATATATAGCGTATCCGATGAGAACTAATAATTTTCGTAAGAAATGAGAACTATTAATATCAACCATCAGATTTAATTAACGTTTAAGATTTAATAATTTTATATAAAAAAATATTTTATTGAATCTTTTCTATTATGTTTAATATTTAAAATTTTCATAAAAATAAAATCTTACCAAAAATATTTTTCTATATAATATTTAATTTTACGTGAAACATATAAATTTTTTAATTTTTTTTTTCATGTTCTCTCGTATATTTTTTTTAAAACTCTCTTGATCCTTTATATCTACTACAAAAACAATCGCATCTTTTCATTTTTATGAAATTTTAATATTATTATTTATTGTATAGCTAAGGAATTCCATATATTATTTATTAAAAATAATAAAAATTTAATATTTTTGTATTGTTAAAGTTTTTTATATTATTATATATTGTTTAGAATTTTTTAATTTTTCGTGTGCTACTATTTTGACCTTTTAAAAAAATCATTATCGATTTATCACCTATATTTTCTCTTGATTAAAAATATTAAAGAATGTGAAATTAGTATCTATATTTTAATTTTGTTATTTGTTCTTTTGCAAGTTAGATTTATTTTTTGCAAGTTCTACTACTGGCCATTTAAAATGAAAATACGTTATTGATTTTTCACCTATATTTTCATTTAGTTAAAAATATATTTTTAATAAAAAATAGTTTTCATTTGATTTATCACCTACATTTGATTAAAAATATAGAGAAAGTGTAATTATTACCTATATTTTAAATTGGTTAATTTATTTGTTTGCATATATGTAAAAAAATAATATTAATTTCATAAATTTTACCATTTTGACTAATTTAAATAAATTTTACTATTGCTAAAGTTTTTTTATTAAATAATAAAGTTATTGGAAAACTAAAATTTTTTATTTAATTATTTTTTTCCGATATAATGTTATCATTCTTGCAAGTATAACATATAGAAAAATATTTTCATTCTTATAAGAATAATAATTTCACATTAAAATAATAATAATAATAATAATAATAATAATAATAATAATAATAATAATAATAATAATATTAAAAATTTTAATTTACCAATATTCAATAGAAGCCATAATTATTAAAATATTAGTATTAATTTATTAATATTAGTATTCATGAATCTCACACACTTCAAGTGATATTCTAAGATAACATGATCATACAAATATTACAAGTACAATATATTCATATCTACAACGCATAGCATAATTACCATTCCATCCAAACAACCCAATAATACATATAATTTAACATCACAATTTCATTCCACACATTGCATATTCAATAATGACTCATGTGACAATAATGAATGTGACTCAATATGCATATGGTACCAAGTTTTTGGGAACATTTTGTTAACCCTGCTTCCGATTCATTCATAGAATCCAAGCCCTTACTTTCGATTCAGACAAGACCAAAATCCTCCGCTACTTATTCTCAATGGAATCAAGCCAAATGTGAACCTAACGTTTCACCGCTACTTATCCATCATGGATCGAGCCAATTTGTGAATCCACAATTTCACCGCTACTTATCCACACAAGGATCGAGCCAAATGTATGCATGTACAAATCACCAAGGCGACATATGCAAATTAAGATTATTCACAAAATCTCAATTATCTAAGCATATCATCACAATTCATCTCATGTGAATTATACATCAATTGCACAACATTATATTTCAACAACAAGATCATCACATATATCTTATACATATCATCACACATAACAAATAAAATTATGACATATCATTCCACCAATGTTATTCAACATATTCCATCAAATAATATTAGCACATACTATACTCAGGTAATCAAACATATATTGAAATAGTATTCAAAACCAATCTAAAACACATTCAATCACAATTGGATCAATTAATCACATATATGAAAATACTACAATAAATATAATCATATAAAATTTCATGTCAAAAGATCCTAAAAATAACATTGTTCATTACAGGTCAGGCTAAGCCCGACCTATCGTGCTAAGCGCACCTCGCTGAACAAACAACCCCAAAAGTCAGAACATTTCGTGCTAAGCGGGCTTCTTCTCGCGCTAAGCGCGGTCTGCGATTCTGCATTTTTCTACTATGAACCAGATTCTTTCTCCCACAAAATTACCACATAAAACTCATTTCAATCAACCAAATAACATCATTAAAGGGTATCCTAACATGTTTCTAGTCATGAGTCATCATTCTAAGTTGAAAAACACAATTCCCTTTTAAACTTTAACATTCAAAGATTCTAGAAATTGAAATTAAACAACCTAACATGTTCCTAATCATTACCCACAACATACAATCAAACAATAACATGGATTCTCCACCCTTACCTCTTGAAGATTCTTCTTCTAGGGATTTATCTTCACCTTCCTTCTTTCTCCTCTTCTCTTCTCTTCTTTCTCCAAATGAAATTCTAATTATGATTTCTTCTAATCCTTACTAACTAGGATTGTCTTATTGGGCTTAATACTTAACACCTCTCAATTACTTCCATTCATAATATATAGGCCCAATACTAAATAACCATAATTCTACTCATAAAACTCAATTATTCAAATAACACACATATTCAAATAATTCCATTTTCATTTAAATCACCCAATTAAATTAATTATCACATAATATAATAATTAATAATTAGCTATTAAAAAAAATCGGGATGTTACAAATTTGATATTTATATTGAACCACCCTAGGAATTTTGAATTTTATATTTACTTTCTGGGTAAACAATGTAATATTCTGGGTAAACAATGTAACACTTTTAATAAAATAATAATTAACCCCTTGTTTTTTTTTTTGTAGAGACCGAGATAAAAGATACGATAGTTTTGTTAATAATAAAAATGTGGCTATTGGAGTTTGAACCCATGTCCATATAACTATACAACTCAGGTTTTAAAAAACTGAAGTTTTAACCGAAGACTTTTCATGACGACCTTATTTACCTTGCATTTGTTGCTGAGGTACAACATTTTTCTAGTATGACGTTAAAAGCCTTATTTGTAGTAGTGCTTGCTTTTAGAAATAAATTGGGGATTATTGATTTGGAAATTTTGAGCCTTTCCTTGAGTGAGTTATGTCACGGGAGTGTGAACTCTTTGAAGAAAGCTTAGGGAGAGAAGGATATTAGTTGAGAAGTTGACTAGAAGTTGGAGGATTTAAGAACACGCGCCTTAAATGCCCATCACATGAGCGAAGTCAATTGCTTTTTCACCCTTATTGTTTCAAAGTGTTATAGCATTCTTTGCTTCACTTCTGATTTTGGTGATACTTGTTGCAATATTTCTATTTTCTTTGCTCTTCATCCCTATTTTTAAGTCACTTTTGGATTTCTGGTGATTATGCTCTCTCCACCCTTCAAGACCAGTAAAACTTTCAAGGTATCTATCTCTCACCCCTTCTTTTCAATTGTTTGCATTTACTTTTTAGTTATGGCCAACATAGAAAACCCAAACACCTATTTCATAAATATAATTAGTGATGAAGAGGTCAATAATGCTTCATCTCGGACTAAAGTGATAAACCCCTATTGTTTAGAGTTGTCGTCGTTAGAGGTTTGACACCACACAATGATTTTGGTAAAGGTTGTGAAGAATGACAATGCAAGGGGTCTAGACATGGATTGTATGGAATCGGTGGCTCTCGTGGAGATGAGAAACCATGAACCTAATGTTGTTGAAGAGATATAACTTGCTTCATTTAGGATTGGCATTAGAAAAATGGCTAGTAACTTCAATTTCCAAGGGCTCCCCATTCTAGACTAAAAACTATAAGTGATCCTAGAGATGAACGAAAAAAATCCAAATCTACGTTAAAGAATTTACACGCCTGAATGATTGTGAGCCTATCAACAATGAAGTTAAGTCGTGGATAGATTTTTAGTCGCACACTCTTACTCACGTCTATAACTTTTTTCCTGTTGACAATGAGATAGACATGGTGTGACAGGGATAACATGTTGGGCTTAAGCTTTCTTTCTATGTAGAGAAAAACCCAAACATGAATAGTCCATTTGTCTCACTTATTTAAGTGGAGAGTGACAATTTAGGTTTGAGATAGATATAAATAAAATAAGGATTCAAAAGAGATATACGATGAGAGAAACTTAATATCGTTTTTATGCAATCAATCTTACTAAATTGACAATCCCAAATTCATTATTTGTCGAATCGAGCTCAAATTTAGAGGACAAGTTCGCAACATCTGTATCTAACTTTTAACCATTGGGATCTTCAAAATAAGGTATGAGCTAAGAGATATCTGCTTCACATTGAAGCTGCACATTTGGGGAATTTTGAGCTTTGTAATTCTTATTTGTAAGTCAGTTTGCTTTGTAATTTGCTGTTGTTAGCACTAATTTCTGAATCACTTGAAGACTCTCTTGTATCCTTATTTGATTATAGTGGGGCTATTTATTTGGTTTGGAAGACTCGTGATTTTTACTCTCATATTGAGGTGTTTTCATATTAAAATATCAATATTATTTTGTGCCTTTATTTATTGGATTTTTCGTCTTATATTTGTTGTTGATCTTCAAGGTTCCTACAAATTTGAGGAATTTTATATACGCAGTGTATTAGTCTGTTATTGTGTCTTAATTTCCCATCACAATGAGATCTTGAACTCCCTATTGATGTTGATCAATATCCATGGGTGGAGAAAGATAATTTGGAGATTATATCTATCTTTAGTAACATACGCATACTTGAAAATACTTGAAAGGTATCGCATGTTGACCCTCGTAAGAGACAATGTAGTCGATTCAAAATATATGAGATGCCCACGTTGTTGGTATAAGCCCTAGAGTCCAATAGTTTTATTAGAACTTGATACTTGTATCAAATTATTTATTAATAACTAAAAGACATTTCCTTATTATGTTTATTTTTCCAAAATAATAAAGTCCCCAGAGTAGCTAGTATGTTTAATGAAACATTAAGTATGACTTAATGATGAGATTGCACTAAACATAAGGACATTATTCTTATAGTATTTGTAATAAAGCTTTATTAAGAAGTGGAATAATGATAAGTGCAAATTATAGCTATTTTTGTCTATAATTTTTGTTGCACTTATCGATACTTTTTGTTAATATTGTTTGAAAAAACCCCCCACTTTGTTTGTAAATACGTTTACTTTGCGAATAATTAAGTTTCATGTAAATAATGTAACGTCTGATAGTTTTAATGTTTTTTGTAGGCATTTGTCGCATATTTGGAGCATCGAAGAATAAAGCGCCAAAGGCATAACTTCAAGTGCGAGTTTTTGGGTTAAAAGTCAAGTTTTTCTCAGGGAAGCCCGTTTAGCGCGGTGAGCTTGCTAAGCGCATCCTCTGGTTCACTATTCAGTTTTGGGAAATTGGAAGAAGCAATGTTTTTAATCCCGCTTATCGAGAATTATGCAGTTTAGTGTGTAAATATCTAAGCAGCCCACTTAACTCGGTGAGCCCGCTAAGCGCGGTCTACTGAGATTAGTTTTATAAAATCAATTTTAGTTCGTTTGTTAGGTTATGGAGTTTTGGGGTATTTGTTCCAAACTTCATCACCTTCATTATTTGTAGCTTAGAGCTTATAAAACAACCTTCATTATAGATGTTTGACCTAACCACGTTACATACTCTTTTCCCCAAGAATTTCTTCTTAAGAGTTCCACTAAAATAATGTATTGAGTTTTTATGGATATGCCCACAAACCTTATTACAACAAATACGAGATTTTACACAAGGTAATCCACTAAACCAAACTGAGTTATTCACGACTAAATTCGCGAACCAAATAGAGATTTTGCCAACTAATCTCAAGAACAAAATAGAGATTTTACCAAAACAATCTCAATAACCAAATATAGATTTTAGCAGGACAATCTCAAGAACCAAATATATCAAACAAGAGAATCACACTCTTGATGAATAACACTTAAGCAAGAACACCAATACAACAAAAATCTCACAAATATTTTTCACCCACAACACACTAAGACGACTTTATTGAAGAATATAAAAAAGAATTGCAAATATTTAAAAATAAGAAAATGATAGTAGAAATATGGATTCTGGTATGGTTTGAAATAAGGAGAAACCTCCTTTATATAGGAAATGATTTGACTCAAAAGGGAAATGATCCATGGTCAAAATTACATGTCATAATCGATTATGTCATATGGCTAATCGATTATGAAATCCAAAATGCAACAACTCTAATTTCTCAAAAGGAAAACCTCCAATGGCTAGCATCTTAATCGATTATGAGTGTTTTTAATTAATTAGGAAGTCATTTTCCTTGCTCTAATCGATTAAGCAAAGTAAAAAACTTCCCAAATTAATCATAAATACTTCTTTAATCAATCAGCCACAATCTTTCAAGAAGTCTTAAAGTGTTTTAGTAAAATAGAGGCTAAAAACTATTTTGAAGTATATTTGAGTTGCCTTAGTATCTTAAGATGTACTCTTATACCTTTTAATACACTAATCACTCAGAAACAGGATCAAACGAGCTTTCACACGTTCTCTCTTTCAAAACCTTGAATCTTTAAGATCCCTTGCTAGTATGGGTGTTCGTGGTGCGGTTTGACCGATTTTGACGTAAAAAATTATTTGAACCGCAAGAGAAAAAAAGTGTGGTTTGATTTGGTTCGGTTAAAATGAACCAAACCATACCAAACTAATACGGTTTGGATTGATTCGGTTGCTTCAGTTTTTATTAAAATAATTTGAGCCATGCATACACATATTGATGACAACATATCTTTGTATTTAGTAATTTATACATTATCAAATAACAATAAAATTCATCATATTTGGACAACTACTTTTCATTTAATATACAAAAATAAGATTAGAGAGAAGTGGAACAAAAAACATAAAATAGTAGCATAAAATAATATAAAAAATATTGTAATGAAATAGAAAAAACAGAGAAGATGAAAAAGAAAGAGCAGAAGATAGAAGAGATTAGAGAAGAAAATGTGCATTTAAAGCGTAATTGAAAGAGAGAACAGTAAAATAAAAATAATAAGATGAAAAGAAAGAAAATAAGAGATTAAATAGTAGAGAAGAAGAGACGAGATTTATTTGAAAAAGAAGATTAGAAGATTTAAACAAAACCTGTAAGTGTGGGAAAGAGAAAATAATTCGTAATCTAAGGCTAAGGCATAAACGGTTTGAGTATGGGTTGGATGTATGTTAAGGGAAGTTTAAGCTATAACATAATGCCGTTTGGTTCGGTTTATAAAATATAAACCGCAAATCGGATCAAACCGTGAAGTTTTGGTAAAAATGACCCAAACACATCTGAATCAAATGCTATTTTTTGCGGTTTCAGTTTAATTTGGTTCGATTTTGCGATTTTAAATTCAATTTGGTTTGAACATCCCTACTTACTAGATTCACCATTGATTCAACGTTTCATCTGAGATAAGACTTGTTCTATTTGATTTTATTTTAGATGAAGATTGACTCACTATTTTTCAATCTTTTAAAGTGTAGCCGAGAAATGACTTTATTGTGTTTTCGCAATATCATCAAATATTCTTGCTAAAAATTATAAGACTAATCTTATCGGTGATGTATTGTAACTAAAGGTTTGAGTGTTTAGTGTTTACATAATTAATTAGTAAATTATATAGCGGATCACTTCATCTCTTATTCATAATTAATACTAGTACTTTATTATTTACATAAATCACACAAATTAATAAAATAATCTAAAGGTGGTAACTTGTAATGTAAGTTTAGTGGAAAAACAAAAAGCAGGAGCTACAACACCAAACACGTTTCCGTTCCCTACGCTACTGGTACAAAACAAATACGCACACGTGAATTTGCACGCGTAATAGCAGATAGATACGACTTTAAACTCAATAGTGCAAGTGCAACTACCACAAAACAAGACCATGCAACCAAATCAGCACACCACCGACCCATCTGACTTAGTCCCATTCACCTCCACGCCGTTCAAACTTTCAACCCTCTTACAGTCTTACTACAACAACAATAACTACTATTACTACTACAACTTCCCTTACCAAGTTTTTCTCTCTTTCTGACTCTTTCAACGTTCAACGTTCAACCACACGCCATAACAAAAACAAAACAAAAAAAAATGAAAAACTATTTAAAACCCTTTATCTTATTCATTTTTCCCCGTCTTTGAAATATTCTCAATAAACTATTCCTCTTTTAGTCTTACTTAGCACCCTTTGACCCCGTGTCTCTAACAACTATCCATATTCTCTAATATATAAACAAATCACCATAACTCATTCTCCTTCATCATATTCACACCAAATCTCATTCAACACAAACAACATAACAAAAACATCAACAACAACATCATCGTAGTCAAAAACAAAAACATGGTTTTATCATGGACAAAAGGTAGTAGAGTTTTCCGTCGTGCAAGAAAAGGCAAAGAGTTATTATCAAACTCATGCAACGATTTACAAGTGGAGATAGCGATTCCGACTCATTTCCGTTGCCCAGTAACACTAGATTTAATGAAAGATCCCGTTACACTTTCAACCGGCATAACCTACGACAGGGACAGCATCGAGAAATGGATCGAGTCAGGTAACAAAACATGTCCGGTTACAAAAACCGAGTTAGCATCCTTTGACATCATTCCAAATCACTCACTTCGTAGAATGATTCAAGATTGGTGCGTTCAACACCGTTCCTATGGAGTTGAAAGAATCCCAACTCCACGTATTCCTGTAAGCCCGTACGAGGTCAAAGACGCGTGTACGAGGATCTTGTCGGCGGCGCAAATGGGAGACGAGAACAAGGTTATTGAATTGGTGAAGAAGATAAAGGGTTGGGGTAAAGAGAGTGAGAGGAACAAGAAATGTATAGTTTCAAATGGTACTGCTCTTGTTCTTTCGAATGTTTTTGATTCTTTCTCACGTGGTTCAATTGAGAAGAATTTTGTTGTCTTGGAAGAGATTTTGGAGGTGCTGGCGTGGATGCGTCCTATTCCTGAAGAGGGTAGATTTCTCTATTTGGGATCTTCAAATTCTTTGAGCTGTTTGGTTTGGTTCTTGAATGATAAACAACAAACTTCAACTAGACAAAATGCTTCTTTGTTGCTTAAGGAAATTCATGTTGAGTCATTGGTGAAAGTGGAAGGAATAGTTGAATCTTTGGTGAACACGGTTAAGGTTAATGTCGGTGATGTTTCTACAAAAGCATGTTTGTCAACAATTTTCCACTTGGTTTACTCATCAAAGAGCAAAAAAATGATTACAGAGAGGTTTGTTGAACTGGGTTTAGTTTCAATTTTATTGGAGATTCTAGTTGATGCTGAAAAAGGGACATGTGAGAAAGCTTTAGGTGTTTTGAATTGTCTTTGTGATAGTGAAAAGGGGGTGCAAATAGCAAAGTCAAATGCTTTGACTTTGCCTCTTGTTATCAAGAAGCTTTTGAGGGTTTCTGAACTGAGTTCAAGCTTTGTTGTTTCTATTGTTTACAAGATTTGTGATAAGGCTGAGGAAGGTGTTTTGATTGAGGCAATTCAAGTTGGGATGTTTCAGAAGTTACTTGTTTTGTTGCAAGTGGGTTGTGCTGATAGTACAAAGGAGAAAGCTACTGAGTTGCTGAAATTGTTGAATGGTTATAAGAGCAAAGCAGAGTGTGTTGATTCATCATTGGATCTCATGCATCTAAATAAGCCATTCTAATTTGATTTATCCATGAAGATGAGATTTGAATTCATTTCCATTTTTTTTCTTTTGTATATAGGTATTGTTGTCTTAAACAGAATATACTCTTGTACAAAGTTACACAGTCACATATACAAGAACACAAATTGTATCTCTAACATTCAATTGAACTTATGAAATTCAATTTTTTTTATGGAAGTTTTGATTTGAGACATGCATATTCACTGTTCAGAGCCATCTTTGAGGGCGTGCAAAATGACCTATCGCACAAGACTTCAAAAATTTTAAGGCTAATTTATGATTAAATAGGGCCTCATAAAATATTGTTTAGCTTAAATGATGATTATATAGGGCCTCTATTTATTTTGTTCTTGCTACATTGTGACTATCCTTCTAAAAACTGAGACACTAAATGTTTTGTTTTTAACCTTTTTATGCTTATCCTTTCCAATAAACAACAAAGACTGATTTAGTTTATCTTTATACACGTCTCATTCATAGTTTCATACATTAACCTTGCTGCATGTTACTTTTATTGAAAATCCAATCATGTAGACCCAATTCTAACATGGCACAACTCTGACATATCATAACTGTTGCATGCATACTTCACTCTCGGATTAAAGGCTCTTATTAGCAAATAACAAACTCATAACTAAATTGAGTTTGAAGAAAGAAAGAATGGGGAAAGTATTTTCTTGAATTGACCAAAGCATCAATGTGACATAGAGAGTATTGAAGGATCGTCATAACCATTATGTTGTACTCTATGTAGCAGTTACTACATACAAAGCAACTGAATATGCAACTAACTTTTAAATTAACAAAAGCATAATAACTAACATACTAACTAACTTTCTCATTTTGTAGGAGCCTCGCACAAATTAATATTTGATAGATGTTGATCAAGTTCAACTTGAACATAACAAATGAGAAGGTCTTTGTCAATAATGATTTGGTGAAGAAGCCTGCAATCTGATTATGAGAAGATAGAAGAATCAACTTCATTACTCAAACTTAAAACGTCACTCTAACAAGGTGGCAATCTATTTCTAACTGCTTAGTCATTTTATAAAATTGGAGGTTTTGGTTAACATAATAATCACGCAACATGTATAGGATACATTGAAGCTTATAGGTTGTAACACCCTAAAACTCCAAATATAATTATAATAAAATCATAGTATACTTCGCCGAAAGGGTGTCGCACATTCTCAACATAAAATACTTTTCACAACTTAAACATATTCCGGTGGAAATTAAAACGTTTTAACAATAGCAACATGGTATCAAAATGTAAATTACTTCAAATTAAATGAAACATCAGTTTAATGACTTCAACATTTAGTAGGATAAAATAAACAATAATCTCATCCCCAGTGTTACACTATCAGAGCGTCACCAAGTATTAAATAAAACGCAGAAAACAATAAACGAAAAAGACACAATGTCATCTTCTACACGACAGCATCTAAGGCTCCCAGTCTCTAGCTGAGTATATGCAATATAAGCATATAACTAACACAACAAGCAAACAAAACGTGAGAATACAATTCAAATATGATAGCGGTGCATAATACATCAAGGATAAATATCACATATATCATCAAAAAGCAAGCAACTAAATCACACAACAATCAGTCACGTAGTGCGATATATGTATACAATGCACTTATTGACTCTACTTCAATGCATGTGACATCAAGATTTTGGAAGCTCAGAGGTATGTGTTTACCTCAGTGAATCTCAGTACTGTGTTAGTTTTCACGTGTTATTGTTTAAAGATTGTTTTGAAAATGAGAGCGTTCGACCTCACGTCAACCGTGTTTGCGTGATTGCAAAAATAAACAAAGTAAATTTATAAAACAACAATGAAAGCGTTTAAAAAGGTAAAGAAAATGACATAACACTAAAAACAATTGAGAAAATAAACAAGTTGTTCAAACATACATTGCTCTAGCCTAATTTATTTCGCTCGATAGCTTGGTTACTCTGAGTGTTTATCATTAGGAATGTAAAAGTTTGAACCCTTTACAAAGTGCACTAAGTGCTTTATTTATATTACACATATAATAACTGCTCCTTTGCAGGCTTTGTTTCTTTACACGCCACATGTTTCCTGTAAGTTCTCTCCACAAACCCACATTCTACATTCTTTGCTCTCTTTTCTTCCATGAATCGTTTATTTGAATAACCTGGGGCATCCTGAACGTTTTGGGCCTTTAACATTTCCAAGCGCGGTTGATCTTCTGGTCGACTTAACGCGAAGTGGCTTGTACCTTGTTCGACCGTAGTGACTTGGTCGACCCAAATCTAGCAATAAATACAAAAAAAAACAATAAATACAAAAAGCCTTTTGTATTCTTTCTTCCTATTGGTTGGATTTTTATTTTGTTGAAATCCTGACCAACAGATTGCCCCCAAAATGTCTTTTTCAACTGAAAGGGCGAAATGAACATTTTCTCTTCTTTTCTTGGCACTACTTGATGTCATTGTAATCATGACTTTCTTTTCACACATATTGTCAGCGAGCAATCAACCATTTCCCTACTTTTAGCTTCAACTTCCTAGGATGAACGTGGCTTTTCACTCAACAACTTCTCCACTTAGTTTCCATCTGTTTGACATGTGCCTACCACACGACCATAATTTTCCCACTCTCTTTCCAAATGTTTAGTTTCTCTGGCAGTATAAATACCCATTTCACTTCTTCAGCCTCCTTTTTACGTTCTCGTTGCATTCATACCTTTACATTTCAAAATTGAGAAAATTGTTCACCTTCATTCTTTCCTTAAACAAATATTTTAACTGCTACCATGGCATCTTCACACCATATTATTGAACACATTACCAATCCCACAGAAGTTAATCTAGTTTCCAAAATGAGTGATTTTGTAGTCCATTAACAACAAAATTTTGTTAGAGAACCAACTCCCTCAAGAAAACGGAAGTATTTTGCTCTAACGTTTTGCTTCCTTTCATATGTAAGGACACTACTTATGCCCTTTTAGGATCCATTCTTGATGAAATCAGAAACCCTAAGGAACTAGAAGATAGTTTCCCTTGTCGTTCATCCACACAACATGCTATATGCTCCCCTCTAAATTTCGCGCACCTATACCGAACATCCAAAGTATTTCGCTCCGCTCCTACCATCAACCATGACTATCTCGCATGGTTGAACAAATTTGAGAAGGTCAAAGGCGAAGACTGGAAATCTCAGGGTATATTCGACCTGATTCAACTCTCTAGGGTTGGTCCTAGTTATTGCCACTATATATTGATTTATCCCCTCTATTTCTGGGAAGGCTTCACTAACACCTTTCATTTTGCCACCGACATGATGACGCCAACTCTGTTCGACATTGCAGCCATCACTAGGTTGCGCCCCATAGGTGAAACTTTTATTCCTACTGAAGCAAACAAAAATGTCATCCTCTTCAACAAAGATGGCGCTGCTTTCACCAAGTACATGGACCGTTTTCATGTTAAGGATGTCGACACCGTCTTTGACAAAGAGCACATTGCTTTCTGAGCTTTGTGGCTCTCTAAATATATCATTTGTTTTCGATCCCTCAAGGTGGCTAAGCGAGTCATTGTGTTGGCCCACCATCTACACCAAGGTCGAAATTTGTGCCTGAGTGAGCTTATTTTGGGGTCACTTTATGAATCCCTCACCTTGGGGGTTTATCATGTTAGCAAAAAAAAACTTGCCTCCCCTCGCTAGCTACCTCCTTGCTGGTCCTTTCTGGCTTCTTCAACTCTGAGTGAATACTACATTTAAGCATCAGCTCAAGTTGACACTCATTGCTGATGAAGAGGAAGCGTTCGCCCAACACAACATTGAAATTCCTCGCCTTGTTGCACCAACACCACCCAACAACAAACTGGATCGATAAGCATTTCCTAAGAAGTATCTCGACTTCTTCTACAAGGTTAAATATTTCCAACCAACTATGGTGCCTTTCGCCATCAGACCCTATGGTCCTAAATGATTCACCAGACCGTTTCCACCACAAAATCCCAACCACATCCTTGAATCCAAATCCATCTGGCAAGCTTTTATCAACCCTAAACTTATCGGTTCCAAGGTAAGCTCTAATGATGTCGTAACACTTGTGTTACTAGCCTAATTTAGTGGCCAAAAAATTTGGTCTATGCCAACCGTTTCCTCAAAGCTTTTATAAACCTTCAGACGAGATGTATTTGTGGTTTTCTAATCTAGATGTAGAATAATGTGCTTGAAGGCTTGCAAATTTTGCTGCTGACGTCCACACCATGAATCTCACCGGGTTTGAACATCTCTTCTACACAACTAAGGAAATTTATGACTGGTGGAATGTATACTTTGTCCAGAAAATTGGTAACCTTAATATCCAATAACAAAAATTCAAGATAGGTATAAATCTCCCTTCCAATTCTAAGTCTGATCGCGACTTTATTGTCTAAATTAATCGGGAGACTGCAAGTATACAGCCCTATCACGTAGTTTTAAAAGATATCGAACCTAAGGGACTATAAATCGAACTAACGTAACCTAAACTACTGAGTAAAGCTATAGCTATAGAATAAATAAATTGGGGAATTTTTTGGGTAATAAAACTTAATTCTAATTGAGATAATAATAATGCGAATATCGGTATGTACTTCGTTAATCCTAAAGAATCCGCTTTCACCGCTTATTTTCTAAAATGATAATAATCTCTTTTCAAAAAAGTATTTATTTAAAATCTATTCTCAAACTTTCGCTCTATTGAAGTAGATTATAATTTTAAACTCTGATGTATGCTTTCGCTATCCCATTGATTTTAAAATTACTTTTGAAAATAAATAAAGTTTAATTGGTTTTAAAAGTCATTTTAAAAACAATACCTAGTATCTACTATCGATTTTAAACCTCAAACTGTCTATTGGTTTCTAATCTTAGTCCATTTATTAACCTCAAACTTTCGCCTGTTGGTTTCTAAGCCTTTTTAACAAAATAAATTAGATAACTAAATCGAAAAAGTGTTTATTTTATAAAATATAATCAAGCTTTTGTTCCGGACCTTTCGGACTAACTCGTTACATACCGATATTTAAATAATTTAGCGGACATATTCATAAAAGCAGACATGAATAAATTAAAGGATTTAACATTCATAAATAAATTCATGGCAAAATAAATATATCTCATGCAAACAATTAATTAAATAAATAAAAGCGATGTAAATAAGAAACCTGAATTAAATAAATGCTGGAATTAATTCTTGAAGCTTGAAATAACTCGTACAATGTCTCGGTTCTTCAACAGGAATTTAAACCAAAGTGCTTGAATGAAAACTAGCTAGAAATTCTAAGAACAATGTGGGAAAATAACTGCTTGAATTCGAGTTACAATGGAAAAGAATAATGCAGGAAAGTAAATTCTAAAACTGGAAAATAATGCTGAAAAACCGAGAGACCAATTATGATTCGTAGGTGCCCTTTTATAGTGGTAGGATGTAACCTATTTTTCCAATATTTTCGTACCACTTTCTCCTAAAATATCTCATTCTAACTGCTATTAATTGAGACGGTCGTCCCGAAAATTCCTCATGCATATAACCACGTTGAGACGGGCGTCTCACGTATTCTTCTAGGGCCACGTGGCAGTTGAGACGGACGCCTCCCACTAAGGGAAGGGTCCGAGGCGGGCGCCTCATTTGTAGGAGAGGGGTTGAGACGTGCGTCTCACCCTTGTTTGCTTGCTTGGGCTTCATAATTTCGTTTGGGCCTGGTTTGAAGATTATAATAAACCTTTGATCCATCACTTTGCTTTGCACACCCCTTTTTTCTTCATTTCTTGCACATTTAATCCAATAATTCTCTTAATTTCTTTACTTTGCTCAATTTGTCTGATTAAAATAAAATACCTGAAACAATAAAAATACCAGCGTAATATGGAAATAAAATGAAATAATTAAATAAAAATACTAACATTATTTATGGAAATTAAATCAAATATACTATATAAAAATGCGTTATCAAACTCCCCTATACTTGAACCATTGCTTGTCCTCAAGCAAAAAGTAAAATGAAAATCTCTGAAGCACAGTTTAAACGCAAATATAACAACATATATCACTTTGTACCAGGTTGCAAATTGATTTTTCGTTGGAGAATTTAAGTCGAACTTAAACACCAAAGTTACCGTAGGAACACTAGACCACCCCATTTATGCAGACCAATTTAAGTCATGTCATTATAGCTCAACCTAATACTATGTTTTATTTCACCCGTTTTCATTCTAGTGCAATCACATTAAGCCCTTTACCTTATACGTACATAGTGGAGTAACCGGTTAGTGAATTTGATCTTTATAAGCCAGCTAGGAGTTCTGGTAATTAAACATTTGGTACTCCTTTTTCCAATTAAAAAATTGCGGGGGATCGAACCGTAATTCGCCCTACCAAGTTCAGCACCAGGGACCACTGAACCAATTTATAATGGGTTATTTTGCATAAAATTTATAGTTTCCGCAACTGTTGGATTAAATGATTTGGTAAGGACCATCTAACTTAGTAGGTGCATCTACAGATAAAAGCAATTTCTTGAAAAAATTTGATCAATCACTTATATTCATCGGTTCTCCACGTAGTTTGTGTTTACGGCGGTGCCGACTGCTTAATAAACTACTCGGGGCTAATCTAAAACTAAGTTTTAAAGGTTTTGGTATAATAAGTACTTAAATCGATCTAACACATCGGGGGTTTTAAAGTGTTAGGACGATAGCAATTTTGCTAAGTTGCTCGAATTCTTATTTATAATAGGCAACCTTAATACTAGTTGAATAATGTTTTATAAATGCGTTTTAATTAATTGTTTTATTTTTTTCGTTATGGCTCAAGAAATAGGAGGAACTCGAGTAAGCACAAATTTTGGCATAAAAGATTAAAATTTGCATAAATATGTATTTTATTGAATTGAAATTTGTATTACAAGAAAAGAAATAAAAGGAAAATACTACAAAGAGAGCGAAGGAAATAGAAATGAACAAGGAAATGATCCGACTCCCCTATACTTAAAAGGAGCAATGTCCTCAATGCGATAAAAACAAAGGAGAATCGTAATGAAAGATGGTGGAGTGCGAATATAATTGCAGTGCATGGATTACACATGAGCAAGATTAACAATTAAATTTGTAGCAACAATAATAATGCAATTTAAGAAGAATAATGCAACAGTAATAATATTCTGAAATAATATACTGCAACATTATAATAATAAAAGATAACATGAATTGCATTAGAATGGAGATCAAAGTTGCTTACAATTTTAAGAATCAAATATTTGGGAAGAAAAGCATAATAAAAATAATATAAAGGAAACATTGCAAATCCTAATGAAATCAAACTAAACTAAACTAAATAAGATAAACGAACTACTTAAGAACTCTAGCCACTAGATGGTCCTGCCTTAGGAGCAGAGGAAGAATGAAAATAAGCGAAAACTTCTTGAAATTGTGCAGAAACAGTATCCATAAAACCAAAGAAATCAGCTCGCAGACTAGTCAAATCGTCCCTCAAAGCCTGATATTCCACCTGTAGAGCGTGGATGGCAGTAGCATAATCAGGAGGAGCCTCATGCATAACGGTGTCAGGAGCAGCAGAGTGAGCGGTGGAAGCGTGCTGAGGAGGGCCCATATCATAATAACCTGGAGGAGCAGTGGGATCTTCCTCAGAATCCTCTAAAACCTCATAATCTTGGGAGTCTCGAGTGTCAATGAGAAGGTGCGATCAAGACCAAAAAGCCAATTGGCTTTGTTATGCACAAAGGTGATTAGGCAAGGTAAAGCATAACTTGACCATTAATCAACAAGGTAAACCGAGTCGGCCAAGATCACCAATCATACCGTGTTGAAACAAAACTCGATGGTCATGCAAGTAACACCGCTAAAAGCATTCAGATGCCTAAAGGGCTGTCTAAGTCCAACAACATTTGCAATCATAGTAACAAGACTTCCCATCCGAATGGGTGCATGATCGAGATCAATGAGATCCACAAAGGTACGGAGCGATAAGTGATCGATTAAGGACGGTTTTGAAGCACAAAACATGATAAAAAGCTCATCCTTAGAAACAGTGGTGACATTCTGGGGTTTTCCAAAAATGGTGTGGGCTAGAATCTTATGGAAATACCTGAAGGTCGGGTTATGGATATTCTCTGATACAAAGTCCTCAGGCTCAGGGTTAAGGATTCCAAAAATAGATCCCCAAAAATAGTCAAGCTCTCTAAATCCAAGATACTCTTCCTGAGTTTCATGATAAACTCCAATGCCATTAGGAAAACCAAGAAGCTCACCCAATTCCTTATGGTTAAACTTGAAAGTGATGCCGAAAAGTCTGAAAATAATAAGTCCACGGCGTTGAGCTAACCCATGAGTAGGAAAGTAGGTCAAAGAGCTGAGGAACTCCAAAGTGAGGTTCCGATAAGTGGCATAGCAAGTCATCAGGCGTGAATTATCCCATCCAATCTGATTCAGCAGATAAAGCACACTGTCACGAATACCAAGAGCAGTCATAGCACCATGATGAAGGTAGATAGTAGGTAACATCTCACGCTCGGATAAAACTCCATATTTGGTGCGCTGATTTCTTCCTCTGAAACTGACTGGCATATCATCAACTCGAGACATAGTGGAAAGAGAAATAAGTAGCTAGAAGTATCCTGAAGAGAAGAAAATAAAGAAGATCAGCATTGGCCAAATGCCGATAAGAAGAAAAACATAGAATAGAAAGAAATAAGACAGAGTGAAGAAATATAATGAAAAGAGAATAGATAAAGAAAAGAAATATATATATTTTTGTTTTTGTTTTGAATAAAGAAATAAAATAAAAATAAAGAAATATAAAAACGGTGGGTTGTCTCCCACAAAGCGCTTTGTTTTATGTCGTAAGCTCGACAAATAAAACTAAAGATTAGTCTTCTAATCGAGCATGTGGCTCGTCTAGATTTATCGTTTGAGAATTTCCCTCGATTTCGGTAAGATGGTAATGTTTTAAACGCCGCCCGTTTACTATAAACGGTTCAATCGAAGGTCCCTTAATCTCTATTGCACCACTTGGATAGACTCGAGTAATTTCGAAAGGTCCTGACCACCTAGATCGTAATTTTCCAGGAAATAATTTTAATCGTGAGTTAAATAGTAATACGATGTCACCTATGTTAAAATTCTTCCTAGATATACGCTTATCATGCCATTTCTTCGTTTTTGTAAATCCTAGCGCAGACGCATCCGCCTAAGTTCTTCCAATTCATTTATATCCATACGCTTCTCACCAGTATAACTTAAGTTCGATTCTTAATGGCCCAATAAGCCTTGTGTTCTAACTCAACTGGAGATGGCATGACTTACCATAAATAAGCTTGAAAGGAGTAGTACCGATGGGAGTTTTATAGGCGCCTATATGCCCATAAAGCTTCATGAAGTTTAAAGGACCAATCCTTTCTCGGACGTAGCACGCTTTTTCAAGGATTTGTTTTATCTCGCGATTTGAAACTTCAACTTGTCCGCTAGTTTGAGGATGGTAAGGTAGCTATGCGATGTCGAACTCCATATTTCCTAATAATTTTTCAAAGATTTTGGAAATGAAATGAGATCCACCATCGCTTATAACGAGTCGGGGTACACCGAACCTAGGAAAGATTATATTCTTGAATAGCTTAAGTACCACTCGGGTGTCATTTGTTGGAGAAGCTATAGCTTCAATCCATTTTGAAACATAATCCACAGCCACGAGTATATACTTGTTACCGGATGAAGATGGAAAGGGTCCCATAAAGTCTATCCCCCACACATCAAAGATTTCGACTTCTAAAATGCCTTTTGTGGCATTTCGTCACGCCTAGATATATTACCGTGCGTGACACCGTCGCATTTTAAGATGGTGGCATGTACGTCTTTCCATAAATTAGGCCAATAGAGGCGGATTGTAAAATCTTTGCACATGTTTTGATGTACTAGCATGTCCTCCGTAAGGTGCGAATGATGTTGTTTTATAATGTTTTCGATCTCTTCTTCCGCACACATCGGCGGAAAATTCCATCGGACCTCTCTTGAAAAGTAAAGGTTCATCCCAATATTGTTTAAGATCATGGAATAATTTCTTCTTCTGTTGATAGGTAAGTTCAGGTGGTAGAACGCTCGCAACAAGGTAATTTATGAAATCAGCGTACCAAGGCACATAGGAGATGGCTAAGGTGGTTTCCATGAGTTTATCAGTTCGTGTCTTCCAAGTGGGCAATCGCTTTATCGTCGAATTCATCATCGATCGGCACTTGTTCATGTTTAAGATTTTCTAGTCTAGAGATGATCCGCTACCATATTTTCGTTCCTTTTTATCTTTGATTTCTAAATCAAATTCTTGCAAAGAATATCCATCTCGTGAGTCTAGTTTTAGCGTCCTTTTGGTTAGAGATATCTAATAGCAGCATGATCAGTATATGATTATTTTGGATCCTACTAAGTAGGAACGGAACTTGTCTAACGCGAAGATCACTGCTAAGAATTCTTTCTCGGTTGTAGCATAATTCGTCTGCGCTTCGTCTAGGGTTCTACTTGCATAATATATGACGTGGAGTCTTTTATCCTTTCATTGTCCTAAAACAGCCCTACGGCATAGTCACTTCGTCACACATTATTTCAAAAGGTTCGCTCCAATCAAGTTTGCATGATAGGCGCAGAAATTAATGCTTTCTTAAGTGTTTGAAACGCTTCTAAACATTTTTCGTCGAAGATGAACTCAGCGTCTTTCATTAATAGCTCAGTTAGGGGTTTTGTTATCTTAGAGAGATCTTTAATGAATCGTCGATAAAAACCGGCGTGTCCTAAAAAACTTCGGATTTCTCTAACAGTTTTTGGAGGTTGAAGGTTCTCAATAACTTCGATTTTAGCATAATCGACTTCAATTCCTCTTTTGGATATAATGTGTCCTAAAACAATTCCTTCTTGTACCATAAAATGGCATTTCTCCCAATTAAGCACTAGATTAACCTTCACACAACGTTCTAATACGCTTTCTAGATTTCCTAAACATTCTTCGAAACTTTGTCCACAAACGGAAAAATCGTCCATGAAGACTTCCATAATATTGTCCAGAAAATCAGCGAATATTGCCATCATGCATCTTTGAAAAGTCGCAGGAGCATTGCACAAACCAAATGGCATTCTTCTATAAGCAAAGGTTCCAAAGGGGCATGTGAAAGTTGTTTTCTCTTGGTCATCAAGATGAATAGGTATCTGAAAGAAACCTGAATAACCGTCCAAGAAACAGAAATGAGAGTGTCTGGCTAAACGCTCCAACATCTGATCAATAAATGGTAAAGGGAAATGATCTTTTATGGTGGCTTTGTTAAGTTTTCGATAATCAATGCACATTCTCCATCTAGATTCAACTCTTTTAGTTATTATTTCTCCTTTCTCATTTTCGACTACTGTGACACCTCCTTTCTTAGGTACAACATGCACAGGGCTAACCCATTTGCTATCAAGATATAGGATATATGATTCCTGCTTCTAACAACTTCATAACTTCCTTTTTTACAACCTCGCTCATAATCGGGTTTAGTCTCCTCTGGTGTTCTCTTGAAGTCTTACAATCTTCTTCTATCATAATGCGATGCATACAGATAGAGGGACTTATTCCTTTAAGATCAGCGATATTATATCCTAAGGCTGTTGGATATTTTCTCAGAATTTGTAAAAGTTTTTCAGTTTCGGTTTCTCCAAGTTCTGCGTTGACTATCACTGGTCGTTCGAGTTCGGAATCTAGGAATTCATACCTTAGATTTTTAGGAAGTGTTTTGAGTTCTAGGGAAGGTTTCCTTAAACATTGTGTAGGATCCGGCGCTATAGCTAAACATTCACTTAAATTACTACTCAGATTTTCATCGAGATTGTCTTTATTTTCAAGTTCAGCTTCTTTTCTACATTCATCGATGATATCCATGAAGTAACAAGTATCTTCAATTGCAGGTGCTTTCAGGAATTGAGAGAGGATAAATTCGATTTTCTCTTCGCCTACTTCAAAAGTAAGTTTTCCTCTTTTACGTCTATAATTGCATACTGGCTAAGAAAGGCCTTCCAAGAATGATTGGGGTAACTTCGTCCTCCCTTATGTCCATGATAATGAAATCGTTGGTATATAGAACGGCCAATGCGCATGTGAATATTTTCAAGAACTCCTGCAGGATATTTAATTGACCTATCTGCTAATTGAACGGACATTTTGGTTGGTCTTAGTTCTCCTATGTCAAGTTTCTTTCATATGGATAACGGCATCGCACTTATACTGGCTCCTAGATCACATAAAGCTTTGTCTATGACAAATTTACCAATTACACATGGAATAGAGAAACTTCCAGGATCTTTGAGTTTAGGAGGCATTGTGTCTTGAATAACCGCGTTACATTCAGCCGTAAGCATGACAGTTTCATTATCCTCTAGCTTTTTCTTATTGGATAGAATCTCTTTAAGGAACTTAGCATAGGAGGGCATTTGAGTTATAGCTTCGGTAAAAGGAATTGTAACATTAAGTTGCCTCAGGAGATCCACGAATTTCTTAAATTGACCCACATTCTTAGTTTTAACTAACCTTTGAGGATAAGGAATATGAGGTTTATAAGGTGGTACATAAGGTTCGTCCTTTGTGTGGTATCTTCATTATTATCTTTCGATTTTCCTTTTCTGGTTTATCCTTAGTTTCAGATTGTTTAACAGAATTTTGTTGCATAGCTGGGCTATTGTTTCTGGGATCTACAGGTCCATCATACTCTGTTCCGCTTCTTAAGATAACAACATTTGCATGTCCTTTGGGATTAGGCTGAGGCTGTCCAAGTAATGAGCCAGGAGGGGCAGCAGAAGCCGCTTGTTGTTGAGCTACTTGAGAGATCTGTGTTTCTAACATTTTATTGTGTGTAGCTAAAGCGCAAGCTTGTTAGATAATTGTTTAATATGCTCATTAGTGTCTTTATTAATTTGGGATTGGTTAGCTGTGAAGTGCTCTATCATGATTTCCAAATTAGACTTCCTAGGAGCATTTGATGTGTTAGGACCATTATTAGGATGATTTGGAATAGCTTTAGGATAACCAGGTGGTGTAGCAGGAGCTTGTCCAGGTGCATATAACGCGTTGTTATTCTTATATGAAAAGTTAGGATGATTCTTCCAGCCAGGATTATATGTGTTGTTGTAAGGATTATTCTGTACGTAATTCGCTTGTTCAACTGGAACTCCTGTTAGAAGTGGGCATTCTGGAGCAAGATGTGATTGAAGACCACATAAGTCGCAAGTTTGAGCAATTGCAGCTACGGTAGCTGCGGGAGCGGTGGTAAGATTCTCAAGCTTTTGAGTGAGAGCTTCCACTTTAGCGTTGACTTGATCCAGACTATTCACTTCAACCATGGCACCTTTCGTTTGAGATTTTTCTACGCTAACTCTCTCCGTACCCCATTGATAATGGTTCTGAGCCATGCTTTCGATAAGTTGTCTTGCTTCAGTATATGGTTTATTCATCAGTGCGCCACCAGCTGCAACGTCTATAGTCAATCTCGTATTATACAAGAGACCATTATAGAATGTGTGAATGATTAGCCATTCTTCTAAACCATGATGAGGACATAGTCTAAGCATGTCCTTATAACGTTCCCAAGCTTCAAAGAGTGATTCATTGTCTTTTTGTCTGAAACCATTGATATTGGCTCTGAACATAGCAGTTTTACTTGGAGGAAAATATCTAGCCAAGAAGACTTTCTTCAACTCATCCCATGTGGTGATTGAGTTGGAAGGAAGAGATTGGAGCCATGCGCGAGCTCTGTCTCTGAGAGAAAAAGGAAATAGGCGCAATCGTATCGCCTCGGGGTTTACACCATTCGCTTTCACAGTGTCTGCGTACTGCACAAACACTGACAGATGAAGATTCGGGTCGTCAGTAGGAGCTCCAGAAAACTGGTTCTGCTGAACGGCGGAAAGAAGCGAAGGTTTCAGCTCGAAATCGTTTCGAGCGATAGCGGGAGCAGCAATACTGTTATGAGGCTCCGCTTGAGAAGGAACAACGTAGTTTTTAAGAGGACGAGGAGCAGGGGGAGGTAGATCAGCCATCTTCTTCAGTTCTTCAATGTCTGGAAGTTTGGTCGAAGGAAGATTGTTGCGTTCACAATACTCTTGAATTCGTCTTCTTAATCTAAGATAACGCTCGATATCGTATATAGGTATATACAAAGGCGCGCCTTGAGACCGAGTATTTGACATACACAGAGGGATAGTCTATACACAGAGCGAGTATAGTCTATACTTCGTAATGGAATTACGATATCAACTTAAATAGTCTCCGGCAACGGCGCCAAAAACTTGATCGCGACTTTATCGTCTAAATTAATCGGGAGACTGCAAGTATACAGCCCTATCGCGTAGTTTTAAAAGATATCGAACCTAAGGGACTATAAATCGAACTAACGTAACCTAAACTACTGAGTAAAGCTATAGCTATAGAATAAATAAATTGGGGAATTTTTTGGGTAATAAAACTTAATTCTAATTGAGATAATAATAATGCGAATATCGGTGTGTACTTCGTTAATCCTAAAGAATCCGGCTTTCCACTGGCTTATTTTCTAAAAATGATAATAATCTCTTTTTCAGCAAAAAGTATTTATTTAAAAATCTATTCTCAAACTTTCGCTCTATTGAAGTAGATTATAATTTTAAACTCTGATGTATGCTTTCGCTATCCCATTGATTTTAAAATTACTTTTTGAAAATAAATAAAGTTTAATTGGTTTTAAAAGCTGTCAGATCTTTAAAAACAATACCTAGTATCTACTATCCGATTTTAAACCTCAAACTGCCGCTATTGGTTTCTAATCTTAGTCCGTTTATTAACCTCAAACTTTCGCTCTGTTGGTTTCTAAGCCTTTTTAACAAAATAAATTAGATAACTAAATCAGAAAAAGTGTTTATTTTATAAAATATAATCAAGCCTGTTTGTTCCGGACCCTTTCAGACTAACTCGTTACATACCGATATTTAAATAATTTAGCCGGACATATTCATAAAAGCAGACATGAATAAATTAAAGGATTTAACATTCATAAATAAATTCATGGCAAAATAAATATATCTCATGCAAACAATTAATTAAATAAATAAAAGCGATGTAAATAAGAAACCTGAATTAAATAAATGCTGGAATTAATTCTTGAAGCTTGAAATAACTCGTACAATGTCTCGGTTCTTCAACAAGAATTTAAACCAAAGTGCTTGAATGAAAACTAGCTAGAAATTCTAAGAACAATGTGGGAAAATAACTGCTTGAATTCGAGTTACAATGGAAAAGAATAATGCAGGAAAGTAAATTCTAAAACTGGAAAATAATGCTGAAAAACCGAGAGACCAATTATGATTCGTAGGTGCCCTTTTATAGTGGTAGGATGTAACCTATTTTTCCAATATTTTCGTACCACTTTCTCCTAAAATATCTCATTCTAACTGCTATTAATTGAGACGGTCGTCCCGAAAATTCCTCATGCATATAACCACGTTGAGACGGGCGTCTCACGTATTCTTCTAGGGCCACGTGGCAGTTGAGACGGACGCCTCCCACTAAGGGAAGGGTCCGAGGCGGGCGCCTCATTTGTAGGAGAGGGGTTGAGACGTGCGTCTCACCCTTGTTTGCTTGCTTGGGCTTCATAATTTCGTTTGGGCCTGGTTTGAAGATTATAATAAACCTTTGATCCATCACTTTGCTTTGCACACCCCTTTTTTCTTCATTTCTTGCACATTTAATCCAATAATTCTCTTAATTTCTTTACTTTGCTCAATTTGTCTGATTAAAATAAAATACCTGAAACAATAAAAATACCAGCGTAATATGGAAATAAAATGAAATAATTAAATAAAAATACTAACATTATTTATGGAAATTAAATCAAATATACTATATAAAAATGCGTTATCAAAGTCGAATTCCTTCCTATTTCTCTCCTTGTTTTCTGTCTCTCACTATTCTTTTCCTTATTCAGCAGCTGCCAAGAAATAGGAGAGAGAAGCAGCCATTGATGCCACTCTTAACCAGTGAATCTCTTTGAATGAGGAAGTTCTCACCAATCAAGAAATGGTCGAACGACCAAGTCAAGTAACTTCTCAGCCTTATGATTTATACATCAATTGTATTTGTTTGATCTCATTATTCTTGTAACATATAACAATTGAGTTTGTCCATAGGCCCTTGAGGCCGACACCACTATACTATCAGAGCCATCTTTGAAGAAGCGAAAATCTTCTAAGAACAAAGAGGCAGAGGTTAGCCCAACACCTCAACCTGTCACCTCCTAGAAATCCCATATATCCAAAACCAAACAACGTGGCGCTACCTCCAAGAAAGCCACTTATGTTGTTATACCTTCAGTGGTACCAGAGGTTGTTGTACATCCAGCAATCAATTGACCAGAAAGCACCAACTCTATCCCCGAGGGGGATCATCAGGTATAATTTTTTTATGGCATCTTAGCTTGAATCTGGTGCCAATTTAAATACTTTTTGTTGTGTCTAATTCTCTATATCCTTCCAGCGTACAACCACTAAGTGAACTAAGCACAACAACATCATCCTAAGGACTTCTAAGGCCAAGACCCATAAATTCATTGTTGTACCTAACACTCAATCTTTTGGAAGTTATCCCAACACTCTTGCTGATCCAAAATACTCTGAATATTCTTCTATAAGAGAAGGAGTGAAGTGCGAACCAGAAGATGAAGGCCAGGAGAACATGACTCATGACATGGCCAATGACGAGGCCCTGGATTCTGAGTGAACTGACGTCACCACATTGAAGTGCTTAGCCAAAATAATGTTGCCTTTGGCACCATCTCAACTCCTCCCAAAATGATTCCTACTACTGACACCATGTCGCCCAATCAAATGACAACTCTAAAAGAGCACAACCCTCTTAAGTATCTAAAACTCGTGGTGAATGTTAGGAATCAATCAACTGAGGATGGTTCTAGTACATCAACTGCATCAGGGGGTATTTCTTCTCTTGATACCCAAGAAGACTTACTCAAACTTCTTATAACTATGCTCTTCCATATCGACCTGGTAAGTCACTTGGAAAAACACTTTGTTGATGGTGCCAAAATCCAAAAAGTTCTACAAAAGATTGACGTTCAGATCGCCCCTGCTCCTATTATTAAATTTGTGGCTGAAGCTTCCACCTTCCTTGACCAACTCCTGGTCGATTTATCTCATAAGAAAAAACTTCAGAATTAGTGCATCCCCAAGGAAAAGGAATACACCGTTGAGCTGGATCTAGTGGACTCCTCTCTGGCTTCTAGTGAAAAGCTGCAGAAAACTCTTGCTCTAGAGAAATCAGCTTTTGAAACTAGAGCCAACAACATTTCTCAATGGCGGCAACAAATCTTAGTTCTGAAGCAGCAAATTGAAATGCTGGAGAGCAAGATTATTGAAGCAGAAACGTTGCCAACTGCTGAGTTTGACGCAACAAAGAATTAAATAAACAATGAAGCTCTTCTTGGGGTTACTCACTTGGAGCGCGTTAGGGAGCTAGACGCTGAATTTGCCACAATCGACTCATCCATTGTGCTAACCAATGCTTGATTGGCTACTGCTCAAGAGCGCTACGTCCAGCTTAAAAACTGCATCCCTTTTTGATTTGCCTTATTATTTTTTCTTTCAGTGGTTTAATTTTTGTAATGATACTAAGTAATTCTAGGCCTTTAATGGCATTTTTATCATGCACTTTTAATTTTTCCCTATTACCACCTCTTGCAACATAGACCCATATCTTTTCAAATATTTTCCATTTATACATATTATTCGCTCCTCTAGCCCAAGCTCTTCGATTTCATTAGCATTACTTGAAAAAACTTAAGTTACTCGAAACGGTCCTTCCCAGTTTGGTGACCACTTTCCTAGGACTATATCCTTTCTATCCATTGGCAATATTACTTTTCAAACCAAATCTCCAGGGATGAACGTCTTAACATTTACTCTTCTATTATAAACTCTATCCACTTGCTCTTTTTTCCTAAGTAAAGTATTTAATGTTGTCAATCTATGCTCTTCTACATCTCTCAACGCATCATACATCATTCCCCAATAATACTCAGTAGGGATTTCTGACTGCCTTTGTACCCTTACTGACTACAAATGAATTTCCAAAGGCAAAACTGTTTCATGGCCATAAGCCAAATTAAAAGGCGTCGAGTTGGTCGATTCCTTTGGAGAGTTTCGACATGCCCATAAAGCCTGACCTAAGGTTGTGTGCCAACTTCTATGCTTTTGGCCAATATGTTTTTTGATTAAGCCTATAATAACTTTGTTTGCTGCTTTGACCTGTCCGTTC
Source organism: Vicia sativa (assembly GCA_021764765.1). NCBI lineage: Eukaryota > Viridiplantae > Streptophyta > Magnoliopsida > Fabales > Fabaceae > Vicia > Vicia sativa. Next base: position 170,781,420 of record CM038795.1, read on the forward strand.
GCCTGGGCATAATGTGGTGTTGATGTTAAAAATTTGAACCCAACTTTTGCAGCAAAATTTGTTATCTTTCGACCTACTAACATTGTTCCTTGGTCAGTCGTTATAGTTTCTAGTAAACCAAATATATATATGATTTGATTCTGAATAAAAGTTATCACTTCCTATTGATCTACTTTAGGCAAGGCAATTGCTTCTACCCATTTTGAGAAATAATCAATGCCCACCAAAATATATCTATGTCCTTTCGTTGAAGCAAGTTTAATTTCCCCTATAATATCCAAAGCTCATCCTCTAAAAGGCCAAGGGTTGATAATATAATGCAGTTCGCTCACTGGCACATGTTAAATTCAAGAATGTTTTTGGCATTCTTGACAGCTTTTAGCAAACTCTATACAATTTTTAAGCATGATTGGCCAATATATTCCCATTCGACACAATAACCATTTCATTTTTTGTCTAACTTGATGTTCCCCACAGGCGCCACTGTGCACTTCATATGTTGCTACATATGCTTCACTTATCCCCGCACACTTTTACAACACTCCATCGGGCGTCTTTTTGAACAATTCATTTTCCATTACTTTATAACTTAACGCCCTATAATTAATTTTGCGCTCTGTTGAACCCACCGGATGTTTCAAATAATCTACTATAGGTTTTCTCTAGTCGCTCTTAGTTAGCGCATCTATAACACGGTGAGAGAACTGACTTGTTTGTTTTGCGTTTTATCGTAAATGTTGCGGATAGCAAGAGTCGCCACCGGCTTTTCTTTTATCCAATAAAGGAAAGGTGAAAAGAACAGGAAAGAACTTTGTTAGATTCTGAATACGGGAGGCAATTATGAAAAGGGAAGGTATTAACACCCTTTTCATCCGTAGTTATCTACGGGCTCTTAATTGCTTAGCTCACTTTTGAAAATTTTCTTTTTGTGTGTGAAAAGTATTTTGAAAAGTATTTCTCTTTGACTTCGTAATGATTCTTGTATCAGTCCTCAAGAATGTATACGGAGTGTTCGAAAATATTTTTTTGGAAAATGTTTAACTTTGTAATGATTCTCGTTGGAATGTATACAAAGTGTTTGTTTGAAAGTATTTTTGAAAACAAGTTTGAGGTGTGAAAAATATTTTTTTATTTGGATTGAGCAAGCAATTAGAGTCTTATTACCTACTCAGAAATGGTCGTTCTTGTTATTTTCCTTCTCCTTTAGGATAAGGCTATCCATACCATTAGTTGGTAGGTAACTTTATCCGTTGGATGTGAAGGGACAATTGTAGGGTCATTTTATGGTCATAGAAGGCAACATTGTAAGGATACCTTAGCAAATCGAAGGGACGATCATCACTTATTCGTAGGCAACAATCGAGGGACGAGATCATGTATTCTTAGGAAACATCGAGGGTCATCGAGGGACTATGATCTTTGTGATGATATAACTGAGGGACTTTGCTAATGGTACCCCTATGTTAGAGGGACATGACCATTGTATTTGAAAGGCAACAAGAGAGGATACCCTAGGGGGTGCAAGTGTGATAGAGTGTGTTTGATTAAGATATTTTAATCTTGGAAATTAGGGTGATCTAACGGTTGATTTTAGTCTTGCCATGCAAACCCTAGTTAGCATACATCTAATCAGTTCAATATTTGCAGGAAAATAAAGTGCGGAAAATGAATGTCCTACGCTATTACATGGCTTTGGGGCAGTTACATAATATGAGGTGCAGAAAGTAAAGGCAGAAAATAAATCTACGCTATTACAAAAAACTTTGCAACCTATACAGCGATTTCTAGAATTTAAAGTGTGGAATAGTAAATAGAAAATAGAAAAATGTGTTTTTGATGTTAGTGAAAAATATTTGGGAAGTTAGTAGAAAAAATGTTTTGATTAGGTTAACCTAATTACTATGTGAAAAATCGAGTGAATCGAAAAACCCTAAGTCTAATTGATTTAATTAATAAAATAAATTTAATTTAAATTAAATAATATTTAAACTAAATTAAACTAAACAAATTAATTAAAATAGAAAAAAAGTTAATTGTGAAATTAATCCTAATTTTAACTAATTATTTAACCTAATGTTAATGGTTAATTAAAGATTAATTAGTTAATTAATTAAGAAAATAATAAGAAAATGGTTAGGAAATTGAAAAAAAGAGAAAAGATCAGAAAAGATTGGAAAAAAGGTCCCTGGGAGGCTCAAACCCAGGACCTTATGGTTACCAAGGAGAGCACGCTGCCATCTGAGCTATGATGTTCATCTGTTATTGAATCAGGTTCGTTGGATTATATATGATACGCGTGTTTCATTTTGAATTTTCAAAACAAGTGTGCGTGGGACCCAGTTTGTTATGATAGCCAATCAGAAGAAGGGATCATGCCACGCACGCGGTCAGCTGGTCAACCGACATAGTCCTTCGCCTGAGCTAGGGCTCCGGTCATCTTTCCCGGCTAACTCCAAACCTAAAAACCTGTAAAATGCATCAATTAATGAAAAATAAAAGTCCAGATCGATTGTGTTGGACCCTGCGATCACGATGGTGGGGGTTAGTTTTTCCTAAAACTTCACTGCCTGTATCATGGAATCCGAAGCTTCATCAAGCTTATGCCCTAATAATGGTGTTTCTCGATTTGCACGTTAAACCTTGCAAACGATGGATCAAACCTATTCTAATGAACCTCAGAAACACACTAGTATGATTAGTTCTCATTAAAACATGAAAAAAAATGAAAAATACAAAATTCAAAGATATGATGCAATCAGAGTTCATGAAGCATGTGATTTAGAGCATTTTAGCCATGGATATTGATCCATTCTTACCCTACTATACCTCAGGAACACGAATTAAGGCTTGGAAGTGCTTGACGCCGACTGTAAATTGGAATTCGAAAGTGCAAGTTTTGTTTGAAAATTTCGAGCAAGAACCCTAGTCTCTTGGCTGCAAGAATTCATCCTTTTGATGTCTGAAGGTGTTGTGTATATATAAGGCATGAGATTAGGTCAAATATTGAGAGAAAAATATATCCTTTTCAATGCAAAATATTTGATTGAAGTTTCTTATCCAAATCTTCTATATTTGGATCAATATTGTCTTAATAAAGTTCCATGCATTTTTCCAGCTTATAATGGACTTCCTTGGCCTCCAAGACAATCAAAACATAAGCCTAATACGCCTTGCTTGTATTTTTGCACTTTATTTAATTTAAATTGAATTTTAATATTTTAATTCAAAAATAAATTAAATAAATGAAGGAAGGGCGTGCAAGTGATCTTAGAGATCATGGGCCATGTTAGAAATAAGTTTGAATCATAAAAACCATGGCCCATTTGAAGAAAATTTGAATTTGCTTGCTATTTCTCTTCATGCACTTCTTCAAATTTCCCAAACTTGCACAAGTTGCATTTTGCTCAATTTTTAACACTTTTAAGTGTTCTTGGATTTTTTAGAAAGCTCAAGTTGTCCTCTAAACACTCATTTTGGTTTCATCTTCATTGAAGTTTCCATTCTCATGTACACTTCTTTGGAAAAAGATGACTTTTGTTGACTTTTAGAAGGACCTATAATGTCTTGATCCATAATTCTCAAATGAAGCATTTTTGGCCAAAGAGTGTGAGAAACAAAGTTGTAGAGAATTGAATTCTCTTCAAAATGAGCTTTGATGGAAAACTTTCTGATAAAGTATGTGAAAGTTATGCCTGGTCAAAGTTATGTTGACTTTTTGTCAAGAAACCCTAATTTAGAAACTTTGACTATTGATCAAATCTTGAATTTTCTTGAATGAATCATGATCAACCCTTGATCAAATGATGAATGTGACTTCAAAATCTTAATTTTGATCAAAAATGATGAAGTTTGACTGTATGTTGACCACAGTTGACTTTTTGTCCAATATAACTGATTTTTAACCATCTGAGCAATTGCCTGAGCAAACTTGAGTTGTGAGGCTTGAAACTTGAGATGGTGATCCCTTGAGACATATGAAGAGGTATGATAATCACTTGAGGTAATGGAAACCATCTTTGACTTGATAGAATCAAAACCTAGTTGTGGGTTGATTGCTTAGGAGAGGGTTCATCTAGTCAACCCTTGAGAAATTCTTGAGTATGGAGATGTGGATTGTCTTGAAAAATAGGAGGACATATTTTGGGGTATAATAGTTTCCCCTATTCAATCTTCTTGCCACTCGAGTACACCTGAAAATTTTCACTTACTGGTGTATGGAATGAGATCGTCAATTGACGATGTATTGGAATGAGCTTATAAATGCCATTTGGAGAAGTTGATGTTAGGGAGCGAGTCGTACATTAGACTCTATGCTCGTCTTTGAATGAGGTTACTGATATGCATTTATTTTTAACCAGATATGCAGCATTCTGCAGGTGGAGAGATGACTATGTGTAGTCGGAGATGGACTTAAAAATGCCACTCGAAATAATTGATGATAAGAGTACATAAAAATTAAGGAACATAAGCTATATTTTGGTTCGGTAATACATTTAATAAAAACTAATTTAAAATTATTTATTTTAAAATAAAAGTACATAAAAAATCGTGATATTGAATAATTGGATGATGAGGACCTACCCATCTAAATTTAAATTAACTAAGTTTTCATCTTAATTTTAAACTTAAAATTGATTTTGACTTTTTAACTCTTCAAAACACATTAGATAAAATGACTTAACATCAAATATTTGAATACTCCCCTCCAAATGTATCGTTGTTAAATTTATAGTTAAATAATTAATATAATAGATCAAAACAAATTTTAAAATTAATATAATTAAAAAATATAATTTTTTATTAACTTAAATATTTTTTAGTCTCAAAAAGTTGGCACATTTTTTTAAATAATTACTGAGTGTAATTTTTTAAACTTTAATTCTTAAAATTAAAACCCACATATTTTTTTTTTATCAATTTTAATTTTACAAACTAAAACCAAATGAAATTTAATATTAAAAAATTTTATTTAAAAAAATTATATGAAAATAAAAAACACGTTAATTTATACCAATCAAAAGATTATTTAACATTTTTTATTTAATAGCAGAACAATTTCAAATATATTTATAGCCGTATTGAGTCCCGTATTTTTAATAAATAAGAATTATGAGGTTAAAATTAGAAATTGGATGACGATTAATTTTATTTCCATGCACACCCGCTTAAAATAAAGTTTAATCAATAATCATAAAATAAAATAAATACAAATACTGAGAGAGTAAAAAATTAAATTATAGCTAACTAAGTTCCCGTTATATGTTCGACGTGAGGTGTAACGGAACAACCACCATAATATTAATTTTATTCTTTTGGTAAGAAAAACGTTTTTCCTTATAAAAGCATTTTAACATAAAACAATTTATGGCCGTATAAAGCACAATTTAATGAAAAACATTTGCAATAAATTAAATTTTATGAGGCATAAAAAAATTTATACCCGTATAAACTTATAACTTACCAATAATGTTTTAGGAATTAAAAACAATTTGATCTAATCTTAATAGACTTGTCTACTCTCTTTCTACTATATATCCTGCTTCCTGCTTATATATAGAGTTCATTTTCACACTAAATATCATCAGCAAACATTCTAATTTATTTTAATTCGACAAACCTTTAGAAAAATGTTGTCAAAACTAGCCTTGCTCATGCAAGGCCTTTTGGTCATGATTATTTTGATCTCTTCCATGGGAGAAGCTAGGAGCTTGGGTAAGAACTCACCAACATATTTTCATTGATTTAGTATGATACTCATGTTTTCTTATTTTAACCAAAGTAAATTCAAGGTGTCATATCATGCTTCAACATATTTGTTAACTTTGTGTATGGAAATATGTTATCAACTAATATATGTTTTTTTTTGCAGTTGAGGTTGATACTGAGAAAAATAATGAAGGTGTAAATTCTGATTCTCTCATACCTGGACTTCCGGACATTCCTGGATTCCCACCCCTTCCAACCATCCCTGGATTTCCATTCCCTTTCCCATTCCCATGTATTCCAGGAATCCCACCTATTCCTGGGATCCCATGCACCCCATTTCCAATCCCACCTATCCCAAGTATTCCAGGCATACCTGGTATTCCAGGAATTCCCAGTCCCCCTTCGGAATCTTCCAGACTTGAGGGTGCTACAAATTCTGACTCTCTCATACCTGGAATTCCAGACATACCTGGAATTCCACCCCTTCCATCCATCCCTGGATTCCCATTCCCTCCCTTCGGTATTCCATGCATTCCAGGAATTCCTCCTATTCCTGGTATCCCATGTATCCCTATTCCAGGTATTCCCGGCATTCCCGGATTTCCCAGTCCACCTCCTGCATCAATATAATTTGTCTCCCCAAGGCAGTGTGTTATCTTTTTCCTAGCGTAATCTATTTTATTTTGTGTAATTTTACTAAAAATAATGTTGATTTTATCATTATGTGATATCAATTTGAGCACAATAACGATTTTGTTGATTTAAGTATGAGAATGCAATCCTACATTTGTTTTTAGTCCATCAAGAGAAATATGTTTTTAATCTTATCACAGCTATCTTATAAACTTAAGGTGCCCATCAATTTATAACAGTAAAAAATAATAAAATTGTTGGTTAATGGAGTCGTACTAAAAACATTCTTACATATGAAGATAGAAAACAAAATATTATGTTTATTTTCCATTTTTATGGAGACATTAATATAAAATAAGATTTAATAACTTAACAAGTATTTCATCTTTAAAACAAAGATAGGGGAAGCTGTGTTTCACAGGATGTGTGAAAGAATTGCAGATAGCGACATAAGTAAAAGAAAAAAAGGAATTTATGAATGAAAGAATGTTTTGAATGTACTGGATAATAAAAGCTAAATAATGGTATTTATAATATATTTCATAATCAAAAGTGGGGATTCCCATGAAACATTTAAATGAAAATTTGTATGGACTTACAATAAGAGAAAAAGTTTGGAGAGGATTCCAACTCAAAGGGAAAAATTTAACATGATTCAGAAACATGAATTTGTAATAAAATAAAGTCATTGTATAATCAACCAGCTAGAGACTAGGTATTGGCCATTAATAAGCCAAAATAACATTTCCATCCACATTGTCCTGTGATATTTTTCATCATTAATGTTGAATTTATAATATTTTCACTAAACAAAAAATTATTTTAACAGTTTTATTTGGCTTTTAATAGAATATTAAAATTTCGATATTGTAGCTTTCTTACCTCTTATAGCGCTTTAAAACGCTATTAAAAGCGCTACCATAGTTTTTTTTCTTCTCTATAACACGTTTTGTTGAATAGCCTTTAATATCACTTTTTCTAACAAATAGCTATAATAGGCCCATGTGTTTCTAAAAAAATATTTTTAATAGAAATTTTTTATTTTGTTTTTCCTTAATCATTAAAAACACTATAAAAGTCATACTGTTTCACTAAACACAACCATACAAGGAAACACTTGAGAACGCGCAAATTATAAGGACATAAAGAGCATATGATTGATTCCTTAATATGAGTTCAAGATAGTTGACTGCAACAAACATTAAAAAAAAAGGCTAGGATTGAATGTATACAGCTCTAAACAGGGCAGAATATATAAATTATTCATATCTAAATCTGATTATAAAAATCAGTTAATTATTAATATGGTTTTAATCAAATCTATATTTTATATATTTTATGAATATAATTTTAATCACATCAATATTTTAGACATTCATATCTAAAATTAAAATTAAATTAATATAATTTTTAAAAATTATTTTTTTCGAAAAAAATTAAATACAAAAAATCAAACTTTGTTAGTAATACAAAAAATTGAGTTATTTCGAAAATAAAAAAAAAATCAAGTTTTCCCATAAATACAAAAGAAAATGGGTATTTTTCAAAAATACGAAAACAAATCGAGTTTTGTCGAATAATCGAGTGAAATATGAAAAATCAAGTGTGGACGGAAATACAAATAAATAAAGTTTGGAAGGAAATATGAAAATACAAAAATAAGAAAAAAAACACAAAGTTTCCTCGAAAATACGAAAAAAAATCGAGTTTTTTTGTTGAAAATTTGAAAAAATGAGTTTGGTCGGAAATACGACAAATCGAGTATGGTCGGAAATACAAAAAATCGAGTTTTGTCGAAAATACAAAAAATTGATTTTTTTTTTCGAAAATACAAAAAATCGATTTTTTTTTCGAAAATACAAAAAAAGAGTTTTCTTGAAAATACGACAAATCTAGTTTTGTCGAAAATACGAAAAAATTGAGTTTTTTCCCGTAAAAATAGAGTTTTGTCGAAAACAAGAAAAATCGAGATTTTTTTAAATACAAATTTTTTTGATATTTTTAGAAAATACAAAAAGTGAGTTTTTTTAATGAAAAATCGATGAAAAAAATCGAGTTTTTCGAAAATACAAAAAAATCGAGTATTTTAAAAAAAACGAAAAAAAAACCTAGTTTTTTAATAATAAAAAATAGAGTTTTTTCAAAATACGAAAAAAATAGAGTTTTTTTTCGAAATTACGATAAAATCGAATTTGGTCAAAAATGCGAAAAACCGATATTTGTCGGAAATACGAAAAATCAAGCTTTTTCAAAAATACGAAAAAATCATGTTTCATCGAAAATACGAAAAATTGAGTTTCGTCGTAAATACCAAAAATCGAGTATTTTCGAAAATATGAAAAAATAGAGTGTTTTTCAGAATTACAAAAAATCGAGTTTTGTTGAAAATATGAAAAATTGAGTTTTTTCAAAAATAGGAAAAAATTGAGTTTTTTCGAAAATACAAAAATTGAGTTTTGTCGGAATTACGAAAAATATCGAGTTTTGTCGAAAATACGAAAAAAACTTGAATTTTTTCGAAAATACATAAAATCGATTTTTTTGAAAATATGAAAAATCATTTTCTTAGAAATACCAAAAAATGAGGTTTTCCGAAATTGTGAAAAAATTGTTATTTCTAAAATAATAAAAAATACAATTTTTTCCTATTTACGAAAAAGATTTTTTTTTTTTACGAAAAATTTAAATCTATAAATGTATTTTTATGTTGACATCGGTATAAATTAAAAATTGGTTCTAAATTTAAAATCGATTATGAAATTTATAATCGATTTCAAAATTTGATTATGGGTAAACCGGCTATTAAAATCACGTCACTGATTAATTTGTTCTTTAGCTGAACATACCCTCCAAATTATATATTAATTTGTTTTTTTGAAAGTTGTACATGATTTTCATGTCACAACATTGTGACATGAAAATCACGTCACTATGTTTTTTCTAATGAATTTCTAAAATAAATTATAATAAATATTATATATATATATATATATATATATATATAAATTAAATAACTAAATTAATAAAATATACTAAATTAGATTAATAAAATAAATATACTAAATATATAAATTAAATAAATTAAAATAGGTTTAAATTTAATATTACTAAATATAATATACTAAATAGGTTTCATTAATATCTTACACAAATTCAAAATTAAAAGTAAAATTAAATTAATTCTACGAGTCATCTGGGTCAAGATAGTTGTTAAAGTCAAAATCATTTTCGTTCCCATCATCCATCGACTCTTGATCATGAATATTTTTATTTCCACCAAACGCTTGTATAAATTGCTGCATTTGCTCCTCCATATCTGTTCGCCTCTTCGCCAGACTTCCATTTGTCGTTGTTGCTCTTCCTTCATTACCTCCATTTGAACCTTCAATGCCGCCTTCATTTGGGCCTTCATTGTCACCTCACATTACGCTGACTCGCGCGTCTCGTCTCATTTAACGCCAATTGTCTCATTGTTTCTCACTGTTCCGGTGTCAAATTTGTTTGACGTGACCCTCCTTCCCCATTTGTAACTCTTTGAAGTTTAGTTATATCCCTACTTCTCAAGACACGTATATTAATTACATAGATTCCTATCCTATTCTAGAATACACGAAGGAATATTATAGATAATATTCTCTTTATATACATATGCATATATATAATTATCAACCAAAACATATAATTCAAAACACTTGTCGTCACACGCTCACATTTACTTAAAATCATCACAGTGGAATAGATCAACATAGATAACTCATCAATCATATAAGTCACATAATAACTTTTATTTGAAATTAAACTCAGTTATGGAAAAAGCCTTCAACATCAAAACAACTCAAAACATCAGTAGTTATAACATCTAACTCTTGCAAGAACTCATAATAAAATAAATTATAAACGTTCGCCCTCCTGGTGTTTCAAATCAAAGCAACAAAAATTTAAACGCATAAAACAGAAAAGGAAGAATAACCTCAATGCCATCCTTCAACTTTAAAGCAACTACTCATCTATATGTTTGTTTGTACCTCAAGAAAGAGCACAGAACACCACAAACAATAAAGGGGTGAAAATACGCTCAACATGTATAATGGTGAAAAAATGCAAGGGTAGCCTAAAACACATATATCATCTTCATACACTTCAATTACATCAATTAGCATAACTCATTTGTTTTATCCAAAATATATAAATTGCATAGCAATCAAAACACTCATTTGCACAACCTTTATTTAATGCAATGTATACAATGAATCAACTCATACAGGTGGTACTAACTCAACAAAGGTTCTTCGTATAAACTGGATCCCAACATCTGAACCATGAGCACCCTTATTTGACCTCTGGATAAGTCACTAGTCCTCCTATATGAACTTGTTAATTGCCTCTTTCACGACAACGACAACATATGATGCATGTACAATGTAATGCACAACAATAACAAGTCAACAACTGATTTACAATATCACATCTAATCGTAAATAATCCTGCACAACAACAAGAGGAAGTCTTTCCTTCTAAACTACACACTACAATTCTCAATTATATGTTTATTCACATAATTATCACATAAACAACACAACTTCATCATCAACTCGCTCAATTTAATCATGCATTTTTTAATTAACGTCACTAAAATATACCCAACAATAGTTAACATCAACCACAAGACAAAATATTATAGAAAATCCAAACTAGAACCTCAAAACGCGTCCACTGACACAATGACAGGAAGTTCGTTACCTGGGTGACGCCCATCATCCCTTATTTCCCCAAACCATCACTCTTGTGATGACCAGAAAGGATTAACACTTGACTGGATACCGTGATGACCTTCTCACCAGACAACTGACGCGCGCCAACATCTTCAAATAGCATGACGATCTGGTTGTCATACATGTGACACCCATTACCCTGTTAATAGAAGCAAAATTACTTTTTTTGCTATGGAGTTTAGTTCAAAACTCCAATTTTTCTGTCCCATACGCCTTAATCGACAAAAAATAATATGAAAATAACTTATTGGGATTGAAACATCACATACCCATCAATTATCATTCAAATACATTGATTCATCATGATTTCCAACACTTTATTCCTCACACACATATCATACATATAAGCACAAACTCATACAACTTTCATGGACAAAACATATAATGTTATGATAAAGTTAATACACAATTTTCACAATAATTATAACAATTATCTCATGTTATCACAACAATCATATACATATTATCCATAATTCATCAATGGAAGAAAGTTGAGAAAATATAATGGAGATTAAGGACTTCTCCTTACCCAATCAAACAATTGGAACCATATTTAAAGTAATTCTCCCTTACCTTGAAATTCCAGCAAAACAAGCTCTACAACAATGGTGATTTCTTCCTAAACCTTGTTCTCCTTTGCTCTCACTTTTCCTATTTTTCCTTTTTCTCCCTCCAATTCTCCAAAATTTTGTTTCCTATGTATTGACACAATTAGGCTCCTCTAATCCCCCTTTTTATTCCAATTCTAATATAATCTTTTTAATTATATTACTTTGGCCTAACTCCTTTACTTATCACCTCATTATCCCTTTATTTATATTATTTCTAAATTTCACCCCAACACCTCTATTTTTTTTATTATTTTATTTTAATTTTAATTCTACTTATTTAACTAAATAAATAAACTATGCTCTACCAACCCTAAACATCGCATGCACATGCCAAATCACTAATGCATATAAATTTTATTTACATAATTAACTAAAGCACATAATTAATTAATAATAATTTAAAGAAAACGAGGTGTTACAATTTATGGGAGTCGTCATGAACGTACTTCTTCATGTGTCCTTCCTGAATTAGTTGTTAAGTCTTTTTATTTAGCCGGTAACAATCTCCAGTGTAGTTCCCTTTCACTTTATGATATTTGTACCACTTGCCTGGTTCTTGCCTCATATTGTCAAACTTGAGGCAAGAGGATACGCAATGTCATAAGTATGAAAAAATTCTTACCATATCTACTATTAGATAGTCTTTAGGGGGTACAATGTTATTCGTAGGTTGGCCATTGTGGTTAAAGGTTTCCATATCTCTCATAAGCGAGGTGAAGTGGTTCTTTTGCTGATGCTGCATGTTGCACCCCAAAATTTACCCTCTTGATTTAGGCTTATATTTCATAATAAACATCATATTGCATTGCATTCACATATTGTGATAGGATCAAAGTTCTTTGGTTCTCAAGTCCTCTACAAGCTATGGAGGTTGATTGTGCTAGCAAGTGGTTCTAAGGGAGTCTTAGGATCTCATGTCTTTGGATTTTTCAAGCCATAATGAGTTATTATGGCTCAAGACATCTCATTTGTTTCATTGATTCCTCAAAAATTTAAGTATTGCAAAGAATTGATTAGGAATTCACATGTGTCGTTCATTTGATGAAATTAGGGTTTTGGCCTATTGTGAAGTTTAAAGTTGGGTTAAGTCAATTTCTTGAAGTATCATATTCCTATTATCATTTGTGTTATCACGGTTCAAAGAATTTCTCTATACATTCAGAAGATTTGAGGTTTTAAAGCTTGGTTGGCTATCTCCTAACACAAGGTGCAGAAATAGGGTTTTGGATATAATCAGGTTTTCTTCATATTTTTCACTCAAACTTGATTTCATGTGTTTCTATATGTTTTTGGGCATCCACGGTTGACAGATTGAAGTTCAATTTTGATTGGAAGCAAGTCAATTGATCACAAGGGGCAAAATGGTCATTTTGGTTAAAATCAGTCAAAGTCAGAAGTTGACCAAGTGGACTTTTGGTCAACCATCAATTCAAATATCCTCTTTTCATATTTCATGATCAAATTCAACATTGAATCAAGAAAATTGAAGAAATTGGGGTTAACTTGTTCTTGAAGTTATTTGAAGTTTGAAAATTTTCCAAGTCCTCACCCTATAGAACTTTGACATGTCATAGCTTTCTCATTTTTCATCCAATGGCTGCATACCATACACTTTTGGAAATCTTGGGAAAAATTCTACAAGTTTGTCAGTGTGTAAAATTTCTCAAAAATGCACCATTTGAAAGATATTTGAGTTAGAAGTTCCATGCACAAAACATGCAAGCTTGCCATCTCTTGGTCATCCTGCACGCGTATTTTTGACAAACACATGGTGTGCATAATGTAAGGGCTTTTTTCTCCTAATTTAAGTCCAATTTTGAAAATGTTCTTCATGCATTTTTAAGGTAACTTGGAGATCTTTGTAACAAACTTTGAATCATCTCAACTGGCCAGGTTTTTATCAAGTTATGGTTGTTGGAAATTCATGTCAAAACCTGACTTCATGCAAGTTCACACGCGCAGTGGCTCAAAACCTAAACCTTATTTATCCATAAAAACTTCATCAATTTGAAAAATTCCAAGCCCTATCATGATCTATATGAAGAGATCTTTATTTGGCTCAAAGAAAGCCGTAAAACGCACGAGAGGTTTAAGAGAATTTGATCCTTGAAGTTTCTTGAATTTTCTCGCGTGCAAGACATATCCACCATTTTTGCTCAAATCCTAAGCTTCAAAACTCACTCATTTCTCCACCATTTTTCATGATTCAAAGCTCATTCTCAAGCTCAAGAGGTGATCTTCATTTGGCTCAAAGAAAAAGGGAGAACACACGAGCCAATTTTGTTTGGCCCAAGCATTGAGTGAGCTAACCAAAGGAATCCATGGCTGCTTGCATTTTCCAGATTTTTGTATGTTTTGTTTTGGGATTGTTTCAGGTCTTTAGTGCACATGATTTGCACGGTTTTCTTTCATACTTTGCTTACCTAATAAAGCCAAGCATGCACACCAATCACATTGTACTACATTCCCTCAAATATTGCCATTTAAGGCAATTTTCTGATTTTTGTTTCATCCTATGTAATAATTCAAGCCAGCTCATTATTCTATTATCATCTACCCCACTTTTTCTTAAGAGTACAAGGCCAAAACGACACAAACTTGAGCTGTAAGGCAAACAAAACGCACAACACAACTCACACTATTTTTTTGATTTCTTGTAAATATTCTTCCCAACGAATTTTTGAGGCTGAGGCCATTATACCCTCATTATTATCACTCTATATAAGCTCGTCAACTTACTCATTCTTGCCCTAGAAGCCTCTTTCCTCAGCAACTCAGATCTGAATTTTTTCTCACTTTCAAAGCTCTTCTTCGAATCTTGATTTCCAGAGCTCATTTCTTCACTTATTCCTCTTCATTGAAGCTAAGAAGATCAAGAGGAGTGGTTTTATTATTGTTCAGAGGCACCATTTGAGTTTATTTCTCCACTCAAGAGGTAAGTTTCAAAACTCAAATCTCCATTTTCAGTTAGTTTTTGTTGAAATAAAGCATGTATGCGTGGGTATAGCTGGCCAAACATTAGGTTTGATGTATATTTGTGCTTGTTTTTGAAGTGTGTTGCATAATATTAAACTCTGGAAATTTGCATATGGATGATTTTTGCACTTTTCGTGGCCTGATTTCTTGATGTATGGTTGATCTTTTTGAAATCTAAGTGTTGCTTGTTGTTCCTTGTCATGTTGTCTTCATTTTGTGCTTTGAATCATAAAAAATGGTTAGGAAATAAGTAAGATATGATGTTTTGAACATGGGTGCATGATTTAATTACAAACAAGTGTTAGGGCATAGGTTGGAGGTAGAAGATGACTAGGTGGCGTGATTTGATTGGCTAGCTTGCATTTTATTTCATTTTTTTTAATTCTTTATATTTGAGTTTTCATTCATTTTATTTTGTGCTCAAAGCATTTTCAAAAATTATTAAAAAAATATCGCAGGTTCTTATCAACTTAAAATATTTTGTGGAATGTTTCTGGATTTTTTGTAAATGTTTTGGTTGGTTAAATAAATTCAGAGATTAATTAATTTTGACTTAATTAATGTTTATTTAGTTTTTCTTGTAAATTCTTGAAAAAATGTTTTTCCATGATAAAAAATTCCACAAAAATTATTCTGATCCCTTTGATTGGTTTGTGATGAGTTCCTGATTTTTATTTAATTATTTTCTAATTTTTTCATAGTTAAATATATGCATGCACTATATTGAATTTCATGCATATTTATCATTATTAAAAATATTTTTCTTCATACTAAAATTGCATAAAAGTATTTGCAGTCATTCTATCCATATATTTTTTATTTCTGAATCTTATTCCATGATTTTGCATTTTTACACAATTAAATAATTTTGTGCATTATATTGGATTTTATGTATTTTTAAATTCCATTAAAATTATTTTTCCTAATATAAAAATTGCATAAAAAATATTTTAAATCATTTTATTCATGTATAATACATTTCTGAATTTTATTACATGAGTTTTGCATTTTTGCATGATTAAGTAATTTTTGCATTAAATATTCAATTTGCATCTCATATTTTGTATTTTTATTATTTTCACCATTTTTCTTGAATATAAAAAAATCCCAAAAAATACTTTTTAGGGTCCTCATAGTCTTATACTGATTTTATAATTTTGTTTGTGATTTATATCACTGATTTTATTTAATTTTGAATATTGGGTTTGTAAATGCCTTTTTTAGGGTTCTTGTTGTTTGGATCACAAGTTTTGATTTAATTGTTGATTATTTGAAACTTTTAAATGTCATTTAAATTTTGATTTGAATCCTTGAATGTCATGATCTCATTAAAATCAATTTTGTCGGAATTTATCAATTGAATTTCTATTTTTTCCAAAATACTTTGCAAAACTTGTCTAGTTTGAGCTTTATCTCAACTAGTTTTGAAAGATGAATTTTGTTTTTAATTTTATTCAAACATTAAAGGATCCAAGTTGATTGATTATGGCTGCTATAAGTTTCAAGTGTTCTAAAACAATTTTTTTTAGTTTTTATAGGTCTCCTTTTTTTGATTGATTTATCTAAATCTAGTCAACTTTGGTTACCTAGGGTAGACGTTATAATTTTTTGACTAACCTCTCTTAACTTTTGAGACCATTTATGTTTAGAATATGATAATGTAGTACCTTAGAGTATTAGAACTGAATTTATTAAATTTTTAGGATTAGGTTTACTATTTTTCCCATTTAAGTCAAATTAGGGTTTCCAATTAGGGATCCTTCTAGGTTATACTAACTTGTTTGATTTTATTTTCAACATGAGTTGTGTTAATCTTTGTTCCAAGCTTTTGTTGCTGACTTGTTGACATCTTGTAGGACTTGTAACATTTTTGTTCCAATTTTATAACACATTCTTCTATTCCTTTGTCCAATTACTTTTTGTGCATGCATTAATACTTTGTTTAGATTCTAAATATAAGGAATACACTTGTGAAATCCATGAGGGACATGTTCTTCTTTTATTCACCCTCATTTTCTTTTGTAGACTTAAGTTTATCATTGAACCGTTCAAGTTTTTACAATTTGGTCATCTATTTTCCCCTTTATGAGATAGATGCTCATGATCAAGGTTTATGAGGTAGCTTTTGTGCACCACTTTAAAAACCTCATGTGAAGATATTTCAAATATGATAATTTTGGTTCTGATCTTTTGCGATTGGATTGATATCATACAATTCTCCTACGATACTTGTTTGACATTTCATTGTCCACCCATCATGGTGATAAATTAGGAGTCATATCTTTTTGTTTTGCCCTAATTGTATGTGTATGATTGCTTGAGGACTTTCATGTCCATTTATTGTTATATTTGAATCTTGTTTCATACCTATCTTTCATTTTATTTCTCATGCTCCAATGATGCTTGTTTGACATTTCATTGTCCACCCATCATGGTGACAAGTTAGGAGTCACATCTTTTAGTTTTGACCTAATTGTATGTGTATGATTGCTTGAGGAATTTCATGTCCACTTCTTTGATGTTTGAATCTTGATTTCATACCTATTATTCATCCTATTTCTTATGCTTCTTTGAACCATAGAGATACATTTCATTGTCATCTATTTTTGGGCATCATGTGAAGCTAAATTGGTCTCTTTGATGTTATTTTTGAGTTTAGTTCTTTAATGTTTTCTCATGAGCTTTTGTGCTTTGTCTCTTTATGGTTACTCAATGTCTACTTAGTGTTGTCTATAGTACATAACATTTGAGATCCCTAATTTAGATCTTCCATGATCACCTTTGCTCTTGTGCATTAGAGACTATACTTCCATATGATGTCATGACACTTTAACTTGTTAATTTGATAACATGGATTAAAGTTTCCTTGTAAGATCATGATAGATAATTATAATAGGGAGATTCCACTTCCCTAGGACTTATAAGTATCAATTTTTCTTTTCACACTTGACTTACATCACCCATCATTGATTTAGGCAAGTGTTTTCCATCTCTTGTGATGTTGATAATCAATTAGGTGACTTATTTTGTGTATTGAAGTTTTATCTTCTACATTTGTTTCTCATGAGCCTCATCTTGAGTTATCCTATTACATAAGTCACACATGTATTAATTATCTAATAAATACCATTTTGTTTAATCTTTATCAATTACTTTGAAATTGCATAAGCTTTAGTGTTTTCAAACCCTACTTTTGTGTGCCTTTGAATACAAGCCTTCTTATTTGCTTGAGATGCTTTTGTTTATGATTTTTTTTATCTATTAAGATAATGACCCTAGTATGTTCTAACATCATTTAGCCTTAACCTCTATTCATAGGTGCTTGATTTGTTTTGTTTTGTCTTTAAAAGGCTTGTTTGTGTTTGCTTGTGCTAGTTTTGCTCTAGCTTGTTAAGTGCTTTGTGTATGAGCTTTTAATGAATTTTGTTTAAATTTTTTGCTCATCTTACCTAAACTACTGAAATTTCATGATTTATTACTTCTTCACTTTGTTTATTGGCCATGATTAGCTTCTTGATTTGTAAATTCTTTTTTTTAAAGTAAACTTTAGGGTGGAATCATGACTTCTTCCTTTGATAGTTGTGTGTTATTTGTGGTATTGATGCATACTAATTGACCTTGTGCTTTGTATGAATACAATATATATATTTTCATCACTTACCTCACTCTTATGTGAAACTTAACACAAGTATTCTCAAGTACACACACACACGCACACACCTTTGTCCGCACTTGTATGAATTGAATGTATTTTCCTTAAGTGATTTGTTTGTGAATCTTTTTTATGCATGTTTGTATGCTTTTATTGATGTATTTATTTTTTTCTACTGTATTGTATGTATCTTGACATTTCATGGTTCATTTCGTTTCATCTTTCCCTTTTCTTGGCTTCTTTTGACTTGTAAACGCTTTCTAGGTCAAAGTTTCGACTAGTTTTGTATTTGCACCCTTGTGATATTATCTTTGTGAGTTGATTGTGAATCCTTTTATGTGATGTTTCTACTGTAATAAATTCATCTTGACACCTTATTTTCATGTTATGTATGTCACACACCTATACTCACTTCACCACACACGATTGTTGCATGTTTACGCACTCTTGTAGAATTTTTGTTCATGAATTTTTGTGGCTTTGTTTGCATGATATAAATGGAATATTAACATGTTAGCTAATTAATTTTATGTAATTTAATCTTTTAATTATCCCTTAATCTCATCTATGCTTAAAATCTCATGAAATTTGCTTTCCGTATGCTTTTAAGACTAGTTTTGGCCTAGTTTGTGTACTAACTTTGCATTTATGTCTTCATAGCGATGTTTGATGTTTGTTTATGGTTTATATGAGATTTTTATATGTATGTTGTGTCTATTGACCTCACTTCACATGACAATTTGTATGATTATTCACTCACTTGTTTCTACTTCATCTTCTTCTTCTCTTTCTTTGCACTCGTTGGTGTTTGGTTTGTGTGCTTTTGCCAAAGCATTTTGTTTGTTTCTTCCCCTCTTATCATTTTCTTTTCTAACTAAGATGATTGATTTTATAGTTTCCCCTTAGTATCAATCGATTAGGTTAGTTATCGAGTTTAGACATTAGGTTAAGTATCCATACATGCCAACATTAGGTAGATAATAGGTAGTTTCCCTTGTTCATACCCATAAACTTAGGAACAACTTCGTATAATAATAATTAGGATTAGAAATAAGTTAGTTTCCCCTAACCATTTTACCTTTCTCCTTTTTCATCCCTAAAATTAAAACCTTGTTTGTCAAGTACATTAAAACATCTTAATATTATGAAACTTTTTCCAAAGTAAAAGATACAAATCAATTAGTCTTAGGATGTTTCATCGTCTCATTTGTTGCTGATGTCTCGTCATCCCTTCTGTTGCTGATGTTTCGTCATCCCTTCTAATGTTTCGTCATCCCTTCTATTGTTGATGTTTTGTCATTATAGAAGGTGTTTCGTCATTGTTGTTTGTTGTCTCGTCTTCTAAATTAAAAAACACAAACCAACCAAAATAAATGAGCCGAACTACGATGCTCTGACTTTCCCATTGCACGAGGGAATACATAGGCATCCTGTCATGGGGCTTGATCGAGCAACCTTTGTAAATATTTTCTTATTTTCCCCGTGTTTTCTTTCTTTTCTTTATGTCTTTATTCTTCATTTCTTCTTGCATACATTATACCTCATATACAGAAATAGTTAGACCTTTACATCCATTAGATAGAAAGTAAAAGCGGATACCATAGAGTACTACGGGCGCGTTGGGTGCTAACCCCTTATCCTCGCGTAACTGACTTCCTTACCCGATATCTCAGTCTCAAGACCTTGATTTCTATGTTTCAGGTTTACTTGATGTTTACCTTTCCCTCTTGACGGGATAAAAAACGTTCGATGGCGACTTCATTGAGATATAGTTATATTCTTTGATTTTTCTGACCGGTTGTTTCACTGCAATGAGTCAGGATTATTGGACCCCTGTTCCTTGGTGTCTCTTGAATTTTTTTCTCAACTTTACTTTCTTCGCCCTTAATTTAGCATTCAATGCGTGTCATAATCACTTCTATATAGGCAACCCATTTCTAAGCGATGGATTTGTTGAAATCTTTTGCCCTCAAACTATTTCATAAGGCTCTTATGAACATCATATGATTCAACAAATGTATAACTTTAATAGTCACGTCATTGAAGTGGACGAGATACTCCCTCGATGACTCTAATGATCCCTGTTGAACTTTGAATAGGTCGGTGGGGGACATATTCATGCTCTTACTCGCTGAGAATTGGTGGACTATCTTTTTTACTTGTTCTTGATAGCTAGTGACTGAAAAACATGTCATGTTCACATACCACCTTAGGACAACATCCCTAAATATGTTGGAGAAAAAAATTATATTTTAGAGGGTCTAATGCTCTAATGATCGCCATCTGCATGTTAATGGAGGCAGTGTGCTCTTGTGGGTCATTTCTACCATCGAACTTTATGAGCGATAACAACTTGAAGTTCTCTGGTACGGTGGCTCCCCAAATCTCGTTAGAGAAATGTTAGGGATTAAGAAATTTTGTTTCCTCAATGGACTCAGCCTTCCGCTGGAGGTGCTAGATGAAATGAACATTGTCTTCCAAAATTTGGTTATAACGATGCAAATCTTCCATAGTAGTGCATATTTATGCTACGACTCTATGGTCGATGTTGGAGTTACTGTCATCCGAAGCAGTGGCTCGCCTGGTCACCATAGTGGCAATGATGATGGAGGAATGATATGAATTTCCTGCTGATTATGATTCTGGCTCCAGTTAGTTTTATCGGACCCACTGTGGGCGTCAATTGTACTTGATAAAAAGTAAAATAAGGGAAACCTATGTCTGTATATGATTTCTTGGATAATGTTAGAGATGCATCCCTCATTCTATGAGTGAGGTATATGTATATATAGAGTCTCCTTGGGCTTAAGCTAGAGAGTCAGAGAGTGTGTAACACCCTATTTCCTAATACCAATAATTATAGTAAAATACACGACATATATCAGAGTAATCCACAATGGGATGTCACGTACGTTCAAATACTCATAACGTTCCAAAACACTTTATTCAAAATAATTATTTAGCAGCGGAAAAAACGACAATTAAATTCGGTCTTTTATGGCGTTCTACCTCAACATCAAATCAAACTCCACAAAACACGTGGTTCAACATAATTCATAAATTAAGATACGTAACAATAAAAAAAAGAAGAACATAGCAGTTTCCCAAATCCCGTGTTACGTATTAGAGCGACTCCTAGGGCTCGGTCAAGTAACCCTCTCTCCAAGCACTACTCTTGTACCTGGTTATATGTACTCCCAAGGAAGTACAAACACAACAACACAAAAGGGGTGAGAACTTCATTCAATAATTACATGGTGAAGAATACATGCTAAGGAGTAGTTAACTCACGCAACACATCACAACACATTAGTCACCCACATTTCACATCAACAATTCAACATTTATGCAACATCATGAAACTTAGTTCAATGCAGTGCATGTGGTACCATCAAAGCATAAGCCTTTGTCACTAATCCAATTAGGCATTACTAGAGCATAAGATCTCGTCACAATCCAAAGCATAAGCTCTTGCTACAATTCCAGAGCATAAGCTCTCGTCACTGAATGCATGTTATATGATCATGCAACAATATAACTATACAACCCGCAAGGCACGAGCCTTCGTCACTAAGCCCATTTTAGGCACCACATCATCATCATCATATTCATCAATGCAATATTCATCATAACAAAAAAATCATTATTAACAATTCATCAATTAAATTCCATTAGGAGTAATTAATCTTATCCTTAATTTAGGCCTTAGAATTATAATCTTTGTTCCTACGTTCTCCTACCTCGATTCAAAATTCACGGTAATAGCTACCTACTGTTTCGAACGGTACACCAATCGGATTCCTAAAACTAAAGTTACGATCATTTTAAGGAAGTCGAAATCAGCCAACAGTTTTTGCCACCCGTCGCCTGGCGGAACCTTAGCGTCTCCCAACGATGCTGCTTTCGCGTTGCTCCCTGCCCATCAATTCCAGACGCGAGACACTCCAGTAACTCACCAAAATTTTCTACTTCTCTCGCCTCTTCACTCTCCCTGCGAAAGTCTCGCTGCCCAGCGACGCTCTCTACATCGCCAGACAATTATGCGCAATCAGGATTTTCCTGCTACAATTCCTGAACTACACCATTCCAATTTTCTGCAATTTTCATTATACTACAGGTCCTAAAACATGGTCTAAACACATAATTTCAACACTTATCATTGAATTATGATATACTACTTCTTATGCATCAATTATAGGTTACAATTCATCACCAAACCCTTAATTCTCAACCTTCATCACCTATGATTTCTAGATTGGGGTTTCATACAACAATCCTTACAACAAGAGAATCTTCACAAAAACAACATAACATCACAACGTCATATATAATCACAATTTCACAACAGAAAGATCAATCTACAAATAATCACACATCAAACACATAAACACCTAAGATGGAAAGAAACCCTCACTACCCTCTCATGATATAATCACCAATTATGGAATCCATTCACCCTTACCTTAATTCGAAGCTTTAATTTTCCAAGGTTGTGCAATTTCCTCTTGCCCTCGCTCTTTCCTTTTCTTCTCTTGTTCTACAATGCTTTTACTCTTGTTCTCACTTCTCTTAATTTTCACGATCGTCTGATGATAATACCTAAGTCTCAATTTTTCTCTTAAGCCTTATTTACCCTTAGGACCCTTAATATGGTCATCCACATCATATTCTCACTAATACCATTCAACTTTACCATACTGTCCTTATCTACTTAAATAATTAACTACTAATATTATAGATACTATTTTATCTATAATAATACAAATCACAATATTAATAATAATGATAATAATAATACTAATATTACTAGTACTCTCGCAACACCTCAACCTCTAATTTCCACTATTTGCATCATAACACAACCTCTAATTTCCTCTAAATACCACGTCGCGTTCTCGCTGGTAACAACTTTCCAAACCACTTTCACCAGAGCAATATCTTTGCCCCCCAGCCTCTTTATTTCACGACTTTCAATCCTCACAGGTGCAGTTTCAATGGTAAGGTCATCCCGCACTTGTTTGTTTTCCATCAGAATCTCATGCGACGAATCTGGATTATACTTTCGGAGTTGCGACACATGAAACACATTGTGAAAATTGGATAGGTTAGGTGGCAAGGCCACTCTATATGTGACTTTCCCCACTTTCTTTGAAATCTGATACGGACCAATAAATCGAGGAGTCAACTTTTTAGCCTTCAAAGCACGTCCCACACCAGTTATTGGAGATACTCTCAGGAACACATAGTCTCCTTCCTAAAACTTAAGTTCCTTCCTCCTCTTTCCATGGTAACTCTTCTACCTACTTTGAGAAATCTTCATCCTTTCTCGGATCAATTTCACCTTCTCGGTAGTTTCTCGCACTATTTCCGATCCAAGCACTACACCCTCACCAGTTTCATACCAACACAAAGGCGTTTTGCACATCTGACCATACAATTCCTCGAAGGGTGTCATGCCAATACTAGAATGAAAACTATTATTATAAGTGAAGTCAATCAATGGAAGATGATTATACCATGCACCTTCCTGATCAAGAACACATGTTCTCAACAAATCCTCCAATGTTTGAATAGTTCTCTCTATTTGACCATCTGTCTGTGGATGATATGTTGAACTCAATTTCAACTTCGAACCCAAGGCATCCTATAACCTCTTCCAGAAATCAAATGTAAATCTCGAATCTCTGTCCGACACAACACTTGACGGAACACCGTGAAACTTCACAATTACTCGAAGATAAATCTCCGCCAACTTCGGAACAGGAAAATTGATACTAATCAGAATGAAATGAGCTGATTTTGTTAGTCTATCAACGATCACCCAAATTGTATCAAGTCCTCTTTGGGTAGTAGGAAATCCCGTCACAAAGTCCATCGATATATTATCCCACTTCCATTCCGGAACTTCCAACGGTTCTAACAATCTTGTCGATTTCTGATGTTCAACTTTCAATTTCTGACAAGTCAAGCATGCATACACGAATTGCGCCATATCCCATTTCAATCCCGGCCACCAAAACAATTTCTTCACATCACTATACATTTTGGTAGCTACCGGATGAATGATCAAACCACTCCTATGGCCTTCTTCCATAATCATCTTTTTCATTTTTGCATCGTCAAGAATACAAATTCTGCCTCAGAATCTCAACACACCTTGGTTCTCGACCTTAAATTCATCATCTTCCAATTGGTTATTCCCAACCATCAAATCTACCAACTTCACATCCAGATTTTGGGCCTCTTTGATTTTATTCAGGAAATCATTATGAATTTTGAACATTCCCAATTTCACACTTTGCGGTGTCATTTCACATACCAAAGACATGTCCCTAAACTGTTTGATCAAGTCCAATTCTCGAACCATCATCACAGACATGTGTAGAGACTTACTAAATACTCTTGCACCCACCAGCTGATCCATCAAATCATCTATTCTCGGAAGTGGATACTTATTTTTGATCGTCACTTTATTCAGCTGTCGGTAATCAATGCACAGTCTCATACTACCATCCTTATTTTTTACAAGGAACATTGGGGCTCCCCAAGGAGATACGCTTGGTCTGACGAACTTCTTTTCAAGTAATTCTTCTAGTTTTTTCTTTAATTCTGTTAATTCAAATGCTGACATCCGATAGGGTGCCATAGAAACAGGTTTGGTACCCGGAACAAGGTCAATCAAAAACTCCACCTCTCTCTCTGGTGGCACATCTATAATATCATCGAGGGAAACTTTAGTAAATTAGTGCACCACCTGCAACTCATCAATAGCAGTCGAATTCTTTATGGATAAGGACGACATTAATGAAAATACCAACGCTTCATCGCTCATCAATTCATTCAACTGTCTAGCAGATAAGAATTCGGCTTCTCCATCATCACCAGGAATAGAAAATCGTACAGATTTGCTATAACAGTTAATATGAACGTAATTGTATTCCAACTAGTTCATAACCAAAATCACGTCAAGCCTGCTCAACGGAAAGGAAATTAAATCTACAACAAAGTCTCTGTCAAATATCGACAAAGGACACATTGAACAAACAAGAGAAGTAGTCACTGATCCCTTAGCTGGAGTATCGATAACCATCTCTCCTTTCGTAGAGGATAACACAAGACCCAACCTTTCCACACAGTCAACAACAATAAAACATTGAGTAGCACCAGTATCAATAATAATCAATAAAGGAATATTATTAATGAAGTTAATACCTCAGATTAAGCGATCTCCACTGGATGTCTGAGTTCCAGCTAAAGCAAAAATTTTCCACCAGCTTTATTCAGCTTCTGACACTGAGTACTCATGTGTCCCTCTTCACCGCAGTTAAAAAAATATCACTGCCTTGTGCTTGCAGCTAGTTGTCTCATGTCAAATTGCACCACAACAGAAACACCTCCTCGCTTCTCTAGTACACGCATTACTTCGATGACCTGGCTTCCCACATCTATAACACACGGTGTCAGCAAGAGTGCTTCCGCCACTAGCTCTCCTACTGTCAGCCGCCCTCTATTTGTCTCTATCATTTGGAGTATTGTAAGGCTTTCCACAATTCTGTTGTTGTTTACCTCTCTTCTCAGTCACAGCTTTGTAGTGAGCCTTACTATCTTCCTCAAAAATTCTGTAGCAAATCCAAAAACTTGCGGATTCGCTAGTACCCAATTGCCTTCTTGATTTCTGAGCGCAAACCATTTTCAAACTTGATGCACTTTGAAAATTATGCAGTCACCTCATTTCTAATATGGGTAGAACTTGGCCATCTCCACGAACTTAGCGGCATAGTCAGTTACCGACAAGTCTCCCTGCTTCAATTCTAGGAATTCGATTTCTTTCTTCCTGCAGACATCTTCAGGGTAATACCTGATCAGGAACTCCCTACGAAACACATCCTAATTGATAGCCTCACCATCACCTCCCAGTCTCTGACGAGTCTCAACCCACAAGTCATCAGCTTCCTTTGTCAACTGATGCGTACCAAAACGCACCTTCTGGGCATCTGAGCAATCCATGTCTCTAAAGATCCTCTCACTCTCCTTGAGCCAAATATGATCTTCATCCGGATCGTGCTTACCCTTGAACACAGGTGGATGGTTCCTCTAAAATGTTTCTAAAATGCGAGTCCAAATGTTACCATCAACTGGAGGCTAATGTTGCATCACGTGAGCCATCGCCTGCAAGGCAACAACAATCGTACTATCGTCCCTTCCAGTTACCATTGTTCTGTTCCATAACTCACATCACATAATGGTTAGAAAAGATACATTAACAACATTCCACTATCACTCTAGAGACTCGACAATCTGGTCGGACGAACTTGCTCTGATACCAATTGTAACACCCCATTTCCCAATACCAATAATTATAGTAAAATACATGACATATATCAGATTAATCCACAATGGGATGTCACGTACGTTATAATTCTCATAACGTTCCAAAATACTTTATTCAAAATAATTATTCAGCAACAAAAAAGGGCAATTAAATTCGGTCTTTTGTGGCGTTCTAGCCTCAACATCAAATCAAACTCCACAAAACACTTGGTTCAACATAATTCATAAATTAAGATATGTAACAATAAAACAATTAAAAGAACATAGTGAAGCAACTGGTTTTTTCAAAAATCATTTATTTTTAAAATAATGAAGTCGCCACCTAATTTTATTAGTTCTAAAAGAATAGGAAAATATAGATAAAACCCACGACATTGGATAAGGCGGTCTACGAGACCAAAAAAAGATGGATTCGGGAGTCAGTTACGCAAAGGGAAGGTATTAGCACCCCTTACATCCATCGTACTCGATGGGAACCATTTAGTTCATGTGTGTGTTGTGTGTTAACGTAATAATGCTATCTTCTAATTAATGATCGAGAAAGGAGAAGGGAGAAAGGGTTTTTATTTTTAATATTTTGAGTTTGCCGCAGTTTCGAAACCTTGTGCCTACATATTCCCTCGTGCAATGGGAAAGTCAGAACTCTGTAGTTCTTCTAGAAAATGCTAGAAGTTGGTTGATTGATTTTAATAAAAACCGTGCATTAGATATTTCAAATGCTTGAACTTTGAATTGTATGCTCGTATGAGAGGCTAAGTCCTTGTTCATATTTGAAACGACTATTGCATACTCTTTGTAAGAAAAGAGTTTGATGATCGCATACGAGCGAAAAACAGTTTGAATGAGTTGAATTGATTTTAAGTGGGTGAAAAGTACCGAATATTAGACTATCATCTAATGATTCAAATACTATAAATTGAACGAGTGTGCTCATCCAATCATCTATTCATCCCAAAAACTTTGTTATGAAAATGGTGAAGTGAAACAAGGTTCACATTATTAGGTGTTTCGAGTGAAATAAAATATTTAAGCTATTGGGCTATCATCCAATAACCTAAATATTCTAAATTCGATTAAATCGTCGGGATATCATCCAACAACTTAAACGAATTCCACTCTATTATTATTGACGCGAATAAAAGTATTTAGGTTATTGGGCTATCATCCAACAACCCAAAGACTTCCAATTTGATTAAATCGTCAGGCTATCATCCAACAACTTAATTGAATACCGCTCTAGCTTTTTGACATGGATAGAAGTTTTTAGCTTATTGGGATATCATCCAACAATCTAAAGACTTCAAACTTTTTTAAACCATTAGGCTATCATCTAACAATTTAAACAAACACCGTCCAAGTTTTTTTTTTTGTGAAATTCATTTTTAGAAAACAAATTCAATTAAGTTAATTTAATTTGAAAGTGTTTTAAGAGATATGGTATCGGACCAAGAGAAATTAAATCGGGTCATGATTAATCAAGTATATGGACTTAATTAATCTCGTGAAGATAGGTGCTCCTATCTTCAATTATGAAACCCTTGTGCATGGATAATTGATATATGGACCAATGTTTATTCGGGTTATGGTTAATCAAAGCAACAAGGGCTTTGATCAACCTCGTGAGAATGGCCATGCCCATTCCCAACTATGATACCCTTGAGGAATTTGGCGTATGAGCCAAGATGGGAAATTTAATTATTTGCATCATGTGTGTGAAGTGTACAATTGTGGAATAAACCATACATGTAACACCCTTCTAAATACCCTCGGAATTAATAAATCATTTCAGAGTTAACATGTCACCAAGGCATCACAATTAATTCAAACATAAAACTCCTACACAATGTCATGCTTTACTGAGGAATCATACTTCACTTAATTAAGAAAAACATGTTTAACACAGCGGAAATTAATTCAAAACAGAATAACTCAATCACAATTAAAACTTCAAAGGTCAATGCCTTGAGTCATCGAACAATATCCAACTAAACAACAAACAAAACAGATTTTCATCATAAATCTAAACCAAATGTTCTCCATTGTTACAAGACCAGAGCATGACACCGACACACGATAAAATAAAAGCATAGCTCTACGAGCCATCCTCACCAACTCTTAAGCCGCTAAGCTTCAATCTAAAATCATCAAAGTAAGGGTGAGACCTCATCATAATTAAAATGCATTATAAATTCATAAAACAACAGAATTTCATAAACTATTATTCCACCCTATTCAACATAATCAGATTTATTTCACGATACAAGTCATACACATACACCACACACAACGACAAGATTATAACACTAGAAACCATCCTATCATGTTATAATCCATACAAAATACAATGCAAGACTCTATGCATGTGGAACCAACAGTGAACTAAATTCACATACTGTTCCATTCCAACTCGAACACAGCATTAACATTTGTTCCATTCCAACTCGGACACAGATAAAACCTCACCGCCCATTCCATCTCGATAATGGATATTGGCCAACTCACTAATTCCACATAATGGGAATTAGCTACCACCAATGTATATGCATGCACATCAACAACATGCAACATCAACAACACATGATATCAACAACCATCATGAACAAATCACCAGAAATATAGCATGCAAGCATTTACTCATCAACTAGTAATGCCACCACTAACACATACATGCAAGCATCAATATACATCCAATTCCCAGACAAGAACATACTATTTTCATCCACCAAGTACACGGAAATAACTACCAAATCGGAAAACCAACACTTTTCAAAATAAAACCAAATAATTATTATTTTCTTCATTTTATAAAATAGATTATTTAATTTAAAGAATAATGTCCAAAATGGCGATTATAAAGGACTTACTGTTCAAAAGATATGATTTTTTAAAGTTTAATAGTTTTCTAAAAAGTAACAGTGGTAACTGGTTCCTCCAGTGGAGTAACCGGTTCCCACTATCATAGTGAAAACACGCTTCTGGAAAACATACCAGGAACTCGGTTCCTCCCAGAGAGTAACCGGTTCCCACAACTCAGGAAAATCCATCTGTGGGAAATTATATGTGGAACTCGGTTCCTCCCACAAGGTAATCGGTTCTCACGACGTCATAGCGAAAAAATACGCTTTGACAAAGATTCTTTATTTTCCAACTCAATTCAATCAACCCAATATGAACCAAAACACCAATTTACACCAGAATCATCCAACAAATAGCATAATGATGCAAAATAACACAATTCAACCATACCTTACAATCCTATAACATGTGATTGATTCAATTTCTTGCAATTAGACAATTTATGGTCAAATTTCATAAACCTAGAAAATCCTAAATTGGGATTCCTAACTACTCAATCAACCCTATCATTCCCAAAACCTATAAGGCGTGTTAATCAGATAAAAATCACCCCTTACTTGAGAAATTCCTTGAATCTTTGAGCTTTGGGTTCTTCTTTTTCCTTCTGCCTCTTCTCACTTCTCATGTACGATCAAAATTCCAAAAAGACTTCCAATTCTCTTTTCTCCTCTTTTCTTTTCTTTTATTATTATTCTATAATAATAATAATAACAAAATAGTAAGTTTAGAGACTTTTACTCCTCACACCCCTCCTTCTACTCTTTACACCAACATCCTAATTTCCTTTTTATTTAATTATTTAATTCCAATAATCCAAAAATACCAATAATTCAATTTCTAATTAAATAAATAATTAAAAATTCAAATTATTTAATAATTGAAAATATTGGGGTGTTACAATACAAGCATATAAGATAGACAAGTAAGATATTTTATCACACAATACACGTCCAAATCTTTTAAATAATTATTAGAATAACAATTTTATTTCGATAAAATTAATTAATAGTTTAATCAATAATATCGAATAAAATTATTTTAGACTAATAATTTTTTAATACACGACAAAGTTTATTTGTGTATGTAACTAAAAATAATTAAGAATAATTGAAAAGAGGTAGGGTTTAGAGATGGCCTATTTTGAAGCTAGATTCGGAGGTGTAAATAAGAAGAGAAATCACATCGTGTAGGCTTGGGATGCTTGGTAACAGCGTAGAGAATTGGCTAAGCTCAACGTATCGGATGAAAGACGGGTAGAAGTCCCTACATCACATGAGATACAAACAAAAATCAACAACGAAAAAAACTTACAAAGCTCAAGTATTAATTATTGAACATTGTATATTATTAGATTAATTAGAATATATTTATGTAGAAATTAATTCTAGGAGACGAACAACCTTTTTGTGTTCTCATGCATTCAAAAATCAAAAATCAAAAATTGAAATCGAAGTTCGAAATTGCAATATGAAGGAAATTACTATAATATAACTTTATTTACAAATGAATATGAAAAAGTATATGTATATATTTACATTATTAAATATAAGAATAAAAATAATAATAAAAATACTAAATACATTACTAAAAATTATATCAAAATAGTAACAGAACTATAATAACAATATAAAAAAGGTATATAAATGCACTAATAGAAAATATATTCTTGGATAATTCTTGAATGCCTTCACAACAACAAACGCGTTAGTAGCATAAGAGGGATAATAGAACGTGGTTAGTAAGAAAATATGCTCATTAAGTGAAAAGGCATTGAGCAAACACAACACAAGTTAACGATTGAAAAGGCAAAAGTAGCAACAACATAAAATTCAAGAATTCCAAGATGAGACTATTTGGAAATTAGTAACAAGTGCAATGTTCAAAACCTGACATAGTTGAACTCAAGCTATTAATCAAACGAAACATGAAAAATTGAGTTCTAAACACATTTAAACCTCATGAACCAAAACTGGGAAGCAACTTCATTATCTTAAGAAATACTAAAAAATTCCTCTTAAATCAATTAAATTACCAAAACACCATCGCTATTGCAACCAAGATTCCATCGTTCGAAATCAAATTTAAATGTAATCAAAACAACATTAACCATCCATTCGAATTGGTTCAAATCAACATGTCATGAAATTAAATTCAACAATCAAGTCTTAACAAAACAACCGAATTCGGGGCAGCCACTAATCAATCAATTTTACTCAAGATAAAAATTATTTTCTTACACCAAATAAACAATGTGTTATCCTCGATAGTTTTCTCGGTTAAGTCTTACACAAATAACACGACATAGACATTGAACCATCATCGAAACTAATCGTGGAATATCATTCAATCACAAAACACAATAATGTGATGTCCCAACGGTTTCTTGGTTAGATTTACACGCGAGTAACGCAGTATTATCATTACCTTCATCGAAACTAACAAATATCATTCCTTATAACTTTAATTAAAACCAAAATACCCTGCGACATCATCCCATTTCGACACACTGACGCATAATTTTTTAACATGGATTCAATTAAAACTATAAATTCGAAATGCAAACAGGATTAGCATATTTAATGTTGACAAAACTCAAATTAAACTCAAGCAGCATGTTGTTTAAAATTAAATCAATCAACATCACAAACCCTTTTTACATACTTCATACTAGTAAACCAAATTGCACAGCTTGACAGTTTAATCAACTAAACAATTATCACACTATTGTTTCACAAAAATATTTCACATCAACAGTTTATTCAAGCCAAATGGAATAGAGATTATCGAACAAAGGCTAGGTTGTCGTTGTGATGGATTGCTGAAACAAGCAGTACATGTGAGCGTGGACAATGAAGAGATGAGTTTCAATACTAACAGATTGTGAGATGTTCATGATGGTAGCATCGGCGGAGGTGAACCAGTGTGTTGTAACCAAATGGAAGGATAATGGAAAAGCTGCGTTGAATTCGAGAATGGTGGTTGAAGGTTTGAGAACAATGGTGGCTGATGTTGTGAGGGTGTTTGCGAGAATTGAACAATGCTGAAGAAGAACGCGAGCAGTGTATCATGAGCTGGGGTTTTATGAGACGGTGAGATAGGGTGGTGGTGAGAAGGGTAGTGGAGAGCGAAAGGGAGTTTGGAGGTAGTACGACGGTGTTGGAAGAAGGGAGTATGATGTTTGGAAGGAAGTTTATGTGAGATGGAGGTTAGGGACAGTGAGAGTATGGTTGCAGAAGGCATTGAGGAAGTATTGATGAGGGTGGTTTGAGAGGAAACAGGGATGACAGAGGAGTTATATAAAGTGGGGGTGTTGAACGGCGGGTTCGTATGGTGAGAGACAAAGGAAGTCAATTCCCCGATCCGCCTCCTTGTTCCTTCAATGTTTACCTTCTCTTCCCCCTGATTTATGTGCCAATGATTGCTTTTATAATGATACCAGATTAGGGTTTTGTTGCTGCTTGGACTTTCTGGAAAATTGGCCTACGTATTTTATGTATTTGGGCCTGACATCTGTTATGTTAATTTCTGATATGTTGCTTTGGTTGTTGGATAGAACTTCTAATAACAGAACTTATGATATGTTGCTTTGGTTGTTGGACAGAACTTCTGATAACAGAACTTCTGATATGTTGCCTTGGATAGAACTTCTGATAACAGAACTTCTGATTTGGCCATGGACAGAACTTCTGATATGTTGCCTTGGACAAAACTTCTGATAATAGAACTTCTGATATGTTGCCTTGGACAAAACTTCTGATAACATAACTTCTGATATGTTGCCTTGGGCAACTCCGATATGTTGTTGCTTTGGATGTAACTTTCGATAATGTAACTTCGATATGTTGCCTTAGATGTAACTTGATAATGAACTTTTATATGTTTCCTTGGGCAGAACTTCTGATAACAGAACTTCTGATGTGTTGCATTGGACAAAACTTCTGATAACAGAACTTCTGATATGTTTCCTTGGACAGAACTTCTGATAATAGAACTTCTGATATGTTGCCTTGGACTGAACTTCTGATAACTGAACTTCTGATAACTGAACTTCGATATGTTGCCTTGGACAAAACTTTTGATATGTTCAAAGAAAACCTATTGGGAGTCACCTCAAATCAATAACCATATAATCAATGATATGAATGCATTTGCGTGCAATGATGAAGCATAAGCTAATTAAAATAAAAATGATGGAGAGGGTAAATTTTAGGGTGCAACACATAGCAGTTTCCCAAATCTAGTGTTACGTATCAGAGCGACTCCTAGGACTCGGTCAAGTAACCCTCTCTCCAAGCACTACTCTTGTACCTGGTTATCTATACTCCTAAGGAAGTACAGACACAACAACACAAAGGGTGAGAACTTCATTCAATAATTACATGGTGAAGAATACATGCTAAGGAGTAGTTAACTCACGCAACACATCAAAACACATTAGTCACCCACATTTCACATCAACAATTCAACATTTATGCAACATCATGAAACTTAGTTCAATGCAATACATGTGGTACCATCAAGGCATAAGCCTTCTTCACTAAGCCAATTGGGCATTACCAGAGCATAAGCTCTCGTCACAATCCAGAGCATAAGCTCTCATCACAATTCCAAAGCATAAGCTCGTCCTTTGAATGCATGTTATATGATCGTGCAACAACATGACTATACAACCCACAAGGCATGAGCATTTGTCACCAAGCCCACTTTAGTCAACCACATCATCATCATCATCATATTCATCGAAGCCATATTCATCATAACAAAACAATCATTAATAACAATTCATCAATTAAATTCCATTAGGAGTAATTAATCATATCCTTAATCTAGGCCTTAGAATTATAATCTTCGTTCCTATGTTCTCCTACCTCAATTCAAAATTCACGGTAATAGCTACCTACTATTTTGAATGGTACATCAATCGGATTCCTAAAACTAAAGTTACGATCATTTTAAGGAAGTCCAAATCAACCAATACTTTCTGCCACCCGTCGCCCAGCGGAACCTTAGCATCGCCCGACGACGTTGTTTTCGCGTCACCCCCACCCAGCGATTCCAGACGCGAGACACTCCAGTAACTCACCAAAATTTGCTTCTTCTCTCTCCTCTTCACTTGCCCGGCGAAAGTCTCGCCGCCCGACGACGCTACCTGCATCGCCCATCAATTCTGCGCGATCAGGATTTTCCTGCTATGATTCCTACATTGCACCAGTCCAATTTTCTACAATTTTCATTATATTACAAGTCCTAAAACATGGTCTAAACACATAATTTCAACACTTAACATTGGATTATGATATACTACTTCTTATGCATCAATTACAGGTTACAATTCATCACCAAACCCTTAATTCTCAACCTTCATCACCTATGATTTCTAGATTGGGGTTTCATACAACAATCCTTACAACAAGAGAATCTTCACAACAACAACATAACATCAGAACGTCATATATAATCACAATTTCACAATAGAAAGATCAATATACAAATAATAACACATCAAACACATAAACATCTAAGAGGGAAAGGAACCCTCAATACCCTCTCATGATATAATCACCAATTATGGAATCCATTCACCCCTTACCTTAATCTAAAGCTTTAATCTTCCAAGGTTGTGCAATTTCCTCTTGCCTTCGCTCTTCCCTTTTCTTCTCTCGTTCTACGATGCTTTTCCTCTTGTTCTCACTTCTCTTAATTTTCACGATCGTATGATGATAATACCTAAGTCTCAATTTTTCGCTTAAGTCTTATTTACCCTTAGGACCCTTAATATGGTCATCCCCATCACATCTTCACTAATATCATTCAACTTTACCATATTGTCCTTATCTATTTAAATAATTAACTACTAATATTATAGATACTATTTTATCTATAATAATACAAATAGCAATATTAATAACAATGATCATAATAATAATAATAATAATACTAATATTATTAGTACTCTCGCAACACCTCAACCTCTAATTTCCACTATTTGCATCATAACACATTCTTGAGACTCATCAACACAATTAAATACATTGCATCATCGAGTTATTTTAAATAAAATAATCCAAATTAAATCGTACAAAGTGTCTTTCTCTAGATCCATGATCAAAGAACATGGTCAAAGGGAGACTTATTCTCTATAGAATCGCGTGGGAACCATTTCCCTCTTGGACTCTCTCATTAGTTAATTATTATGAGACACATCATCACATACGTTTATTGAGTGAATGAGGATTATTTCGGGCGGTCTAAGTCCAATAGGATGTCCTATCACCAAATCTTAGAGATCTTATTCTCATATCGAGCAGCATGTAGATTCAAAATAGAGCTTGCTCTGCACTAGTATATTTGGTTTATCCTTCTTCTTTACTCATTATTCTTTCTAGTGACCTAATAAAATTATTCTGATACAAGTCTGTATTCTAAATTTGAACGTTTTAAAAACAATATTCCAAAATTTAAAATTTAGAGGATATTTTTATTGATTTAAAAAATTTATGAGAAATTTAAGAAGTAAGAAAAGAATTTCTCACGCAATTTTGCATCATAACTAGTGGTGTAATTGGTTCAGTTTGGATCGGTTTTTGATAAAAAAAATGTTTGAACCGATGATATCTCTATCGATTTGGTATTTAGCGTTTTTTTAAAATGAAATCAAACCAAACTAAATGGTTTGGTTCTGTTTGGTTCAGGTTGGTTCATCGATTTACAATGTTTTTTTCAAACATTATATCATTTGTGTATTCTCAACTATTGTGTTTTTTGATGTATTTTATGCTATTATTTTTTTTAAAATAATACATTTCATATAATTTATTTCATTCTCTATTTTTCAAACAAATTATAGTCACTACGCCAAACAAGGGATTAGACAACATTTTTTTAGGTCTTTAACAGCGCTTAAGAGCGCTGCTAAAACCACCGCTCCTAAAGGTATAAACAGCGCTTAGGTTACTGTAAAAGCATTGCTATAGATACCCTTTAGGCAACGCTTTTTCCTGAAAAGCACTGCTATAGGTACCCTCTTTAGCAGCACTTTCACTTTAGACAACGCTTTTGAAAGAATTTTAGGTGGAGCTTAAGACAGCGCTTTTTCCTGAAAAGCGCTGTTATAGATACCCTCTTTAGCAGTGCTTTACTTTATACAACGCTTTTTTATTTCCCCTTTAGCAACGCTTTTTTATTGCCCCCTATAGCAGCGCTTTTTTCATCCACTTTAGACAACGCTTTTCATTAAAAGTGATGTCTATTCCCCCCCCCCTTTAGCAACGCTTTTCCTAATAAATTTTTGAATATATATGTTTTTTCATTTAAAACAAAATGCTGCTTTGCAGATTTAATTTCACCATTTTTGCACCAGAATTTGTAGCTTCGATATAAAATTTGAAATAACAACAACATCAATATACAACAATGAAACAATATTTTAACAACAACATCATCAATATACATCAATATACATCTTCAATCCTTTTTTGCACAATATTTCATAAACTTGAAACAACAACAACATTAATATATACAACAATGAAACAAAATCAACAATGAATTAGAAAATAGCTCTATCTTCTACATCGATCTGCACCTATATAACCTGAAACAAAATCAAAAAATCAAAATTCATACAATTTACCAAATAACAACAACAAAAACAATAATATTGTAACACAACTATAAAGACATATATTATATTCTCAAAACTCAAAGTTATACCTTATAATAAAATTCTCAACTCCATAACAAATTGGCACCAATCCTCCATAAGTTCATCAAATTGATCTGTTGCGTAATAAGCACACTTGAATTCATCAAAGTACTACATAATAATATAACACGATGATTTACTTAAACACTAAGTCATTTTATGAGAAATATTAAAATAATTCCTAAGTTAGAAATTCATATCGTGGATGGAATCTCTAATCGGTCCAAAAGAAGAGTTTCTTTCATAAACCTCAATATAAAATAACCACAATCTACACAATTGCGCTGACAAGGACACTACACATGGAAAGAAAATACGGATATACATCAAGATATACACCTTAACTTGTTTTATCAAATATCATCGCTATATAATCAGAATTGTGAAAATATATACCTCCACTTTGATCCACGAAATATTGTTGACTCTACTCCTTGGTACTTGAATATCTCTCTGTGCTCAAAAACTTTGTAGAATGCTATAATCAAATAATAACGAATATTTGGAACTATCGCACATAAATAATTAAATATACACAGGAATATTTTAGAACAATCACACTTACGTGTCAATCGTCTTCTTCATATCTGGGTATGTTGTCCAATCATTGCCCAATGAATCTAGATAATATACAATTTCTCTCACGGGATTAATCGCAACCAACCAGTGTCCACTGTAATATTAAACAAATGTTAGATGGAAACTTTCTACACAACATCAAAAACGAAAAAAATTATATAGAGAAATTTAGAATGAAAATCTTACTTGTGGCGATTATATGGTAAAAGAACAATTTTACGTATCTTTGTTGGCCCTAAATAAACAAAGTACAAATGCTATTACTTCATCCGGTTTTGAGATTATTGAGCGTGGACAAAGTTGGGATTTATGAAAGCGAATATGGATTCCAATCCACGCGGGAATCAACTTGTCATATAGAAACCTTAAATAAAAACATCATTAACATTAATTATTCATTGAAATGAGTAAATAAATTCTTCAATTAATTAAACAAAGTTGATTGTAGTATATCCGATGTATGTATTGATAACAATGACGCCTAATGTCAAATGTCCAAAACTTGTTCAAAATCCTCCTTACCAATTGTTGTCATGCCTTAAGAACCATAAATCCTGCATCCATGGGTATAAGACTAGTATCACCTTGCGAAATAGTTGTGAAGCTTATATATGTCTCAACGACCTATACTGTGAAGTAGTTTTCTTTCTAGCCCTGGTCCTCTTAGCAACACTCTTTTTTTCTTTGGGAATGTTGCTAATTACAGGCTCCTTACCCCTACTGACAACTTCAATCTCTTTAGCAAGAATAATCTAAATATCATAAAATTAGATTGGTCAAGTATAAGATGAAAATTAACATTATCTAAGCATAAATATCATATAATTGTGTTGTACCTTTTTTTTTATGCCACTGACTCGATTGGCCGCGTAATCCCCTTAGCTTTTTGTTTGGGTTTTGTAGGAGTCTAACATTATCATGAAAAAAAATGTAAGTAAAATGAACGTAAAAAATTTGAGTACTCAAAGGTTCATAATGGTTTTAATTATACCTCATCATCTATGCGAATGAGTCTTGACGGCCATGCAACATACGCCTATTGCCTCTCCACCAATGTTGCATCCAAAACTTCGTCTGATTGGTAATAACATCCTCCTCAAAGCAATATCAATTGATACTTTCAAATATCCAGAAGGGAGCGGTCTATGATGAAGTACTTCTCCCAGAGTCTTATGCACTTTTCCCTTGCCAACCATGCAATAAGTCGGTGTCTCTAAAAAGAGTTGACAATAATAAATATGACATCGTTAATGTGTATATATGTCGCTTAAATAAATTACACTAATTTAATTTCATAATAATATATATAATTACCTCGAATACTCGGTTGAACTGCACAATTGACACTAGCTATGTCACTAGTTTCTTTAACACCCGAAGCTTCCTTTTCTGATTGGTGCTTGCTCTTTTCTTCCTCAATTCAAGAACTTCAGCTTCTAATGCATCCAACCTTTCCTGCAGTTCTTTATTACTATCAGCTTTTGTCTTTGGATTGTTATTTTTCAAGGATGTTGGAGTAACCCCATGTCCTTTACCCCTCACCCGACCAGAATACTCACGAACATCTAATGCTCGACTAAGTATGCTCCTGTAATCATCTGGTGGAGATGTAGACTAAGACAGAATCTCCTGAAATTCATATGAATATCGAAAAAACATGAATATTATATGTTAATAAAATTTTGATTTAATTAAAGAGTTAATGTTATACTTACGCATTTTTCAAAAATTTGTTGTACATCTTCTTTAAGAACTCAATCCTTACCCACACGGGCAGCCTTCCACTAAACATGTTCCAAAAGAGATGTTTCAGAACCATTCTCCTCTTTTAAGTACACATTATCACAAAAAATAAGATCAGTTATAACTCTTGATGAACAAGTATATCATTGCAATTTATAAATACTTACAATTTTTTATTCTAATCGTGCATATCCCAAACACCCTTTTTTGTATGGATACACGGGAGATGATGCTCTTTGGCGATTTACGTCACTTACACTCTGAAATTTTGGGGTTTTTTGTTTGACTTTAAAAACATCCCATTCTTTAAGTGAAATCACATCTCAGATACTGTTGACGCCCGCATCAACAAAAACATTTTCGGCATCTTTAAGATATTTTCTATTTAAATATGTTCTAAACCCTCTTAGTATTTTGCCGGCCAATCCAAGACAATAATATTTTCTTGTGTCATCAATGTTGAAAGGCCTCTACAAAAAACATACACAGAGTGCGTTAGTATAAGTAATTTAAATACATAATCATAATTTAAAGACATAATTTAAAGTACCAGATCTCACCTGCATTTTGTTTTTAGCGTCATCCAACTTATCATCTCTCACTCCTCACAAGTTATTGGAATTTCTCTCCTTACAATTGTACCAATGTAACTTGTCAATTTAGAACCATTAGGCTCAATTAATTGGTCACTCAGACTCCAATGCACATCGTATTTTATACCTCTATCTCTATCACGAATGATATTCTTCATAATAGTTTTCCTCGTTTAATTTCTTTTTCCACTCCCTTATCGGATTTACCTCCACCATTATCTCCATCATTAATAGAATCATCGTGGGTGATCCTCATTAGTCATTTAACTTAATAAAGAAAACATTAGTATCTAATGACAAATATTTAATTCCAAATATCTAATTCCATAATCAATTGTGTATAAAATGACAAATATTTAATTTTATTGAACATGATAGAATATATAACATTTTACTATATTACCTCTTTCACTAACATCTCTTTCTTTTCTTGGTTGGATTGCATTACTTGTCTCTTAAGAACGCGGACGAAGAGATTGATCTAAATTCCTCATCATGATCTTTTCGATATATGATTCATCCGCTGTAGTATTTTCATCTCGATCGCTTCTAATATACGACTCATTCTCAACATCAACATCACCTTGATCTACACTTTTATCATCAATCACTTTGTTAGATAAAAGCACTATAGACCATTTCGTACTCTTCGGTCTATGACACGTAACACTTGTTTAGCTTGAGGCTAGAATAAAAGGCTCATCTTTGTACCCCACCCTATTAAGATCCACTTGCAAAAACTCGACTTATCCATTCAGATGCCACTATTATGTACCCATTTGCAACCAAAAATAGAATCAAACTTCGTAATCAAACACCCAATGTGATTGATAACCCCAAAATATGACAAATTTTCATATTTGGGGTTTAAGTCCTTCATACTATAAATGTGCATTTCTTTAGCTACCACAGCGACACCACTATTTTGCACAGGACTTTTATCATCTTGTTCTTTGGTATAAAATGTGTATCCATTAATTGCATATTGTTGTACCCAAAATTCGCCCTCTTCTTATTCGTATTTCCGACTTATAATTCGATTGCATAAACATACATGTAGGTGCATGCATATCATTAATCATGAGGTTACCAGGTTCAAAACATCCCAAGTACGAAAGAAACGGCGTGTTTCAGCTATCTCAGATCATTTTGAGCCAAGAATCAATGTTTCTCGGTTCGTGCGACTATTTACAAGATTTTTTGGTCAGGAAGCTATTTTGGCTTGGTTCCACAATCTATGGAATCATGTCAATATGTCCTCCATATTATCTGTTCAGGTTGGAGATCATTTCGTCAAGAAAAAATGAATTTATTCGCTTATTTCTCAATAAAGTGGATTTTGGGTTTTCAAGCGCTTTGCACCTCCAGACCGATCTCACAACTCGTGATTTTTCTTATGAATTTTGACTGGCATGTCCCTCTCATTTTTATCTATAATTTTGTTTGAACCAAAAGCAAATTATGTGAGGAAGTTCCTAAAAATTCAATTTCTCAAGAGGATTAAACCGAATTTTAGTGTTGAACTGCAGTTCGCCCACTAAAAAGTTCATATCTCTTAGCTGGAAACTCGAACGAGCAAGACCAATTTCTAAAATTCCGTATCGAACCCTTCTACAATTTTCATTTACAACTCGGGAGCTGATTCCTCATTGTTTAAGACCAGTATTTTTTCTTCGGATGTAATTTTGAGTTGAACCTATAATTTTCATCCGTGCGCGAATTCAAAAATCATATCTCGCTTGTTTTTATCGAAACGAGATGGAACTAGTGCCAAAAGTTCACAAGTTTTGTTAGCTTCGTTATATGAGAACACTCACTTGAAGACCCTCATTCGAGGCATTTTCTCCGAAGAGCGCATTGAGAATTTCGCATGTGTCTGACGCCCAAAACCGTGCTAAAACTTCAAAAATTCATATCACCTTGACCGCTCATCCGATCGCCGAAATTTTGATTCAAACAAGCAAAATCACGCCATTTTTGCACATTCCACTTCAAATTCTGCATGGATTAGGCTGTTTTGACCGTGTACTAAAATCATTTTGATAATCGCATTAGGACTTAATTGTGGATCCGAGACACTCAAAGCCCAATTTTTCATATTATAAATATATTTTACCACTCAAAAATTGGTAGAGATAATCATTTGTTAAATTTTACCCAAGAGCTCTCACTTTTCTCTCTCAATTTTTCTCTCAACTCAAAGTTGCACAACCACCTCAAACCACCAACAACCACCTCAAACCATCAACAACCACCAACGAATTCCAAACCACCCACTGAAAACTTTTTCTTATTTTTTTCTTCTCTCCTTCTGGTACAACTCCATACTCTTCTATTTCCTTTCAATTCTCAAGGATCAAATCGCTTTTCATCAATCAAGAAGATTGAAGAGCGTCGGTGTCGAGGTGAAGAATGAAGTTTTCCTCTTCATCAATTTCCAAGGATTCAAGATTCTCCTCTCTTATTATCATCAATTCAACTTTGATTTGGTATTTTCTTGGAGAATTACAAGATTTTCCTCATCAATTTCAACTCAAAGCTTCAAGTACAGTAAGTGCTTATTTACTTAAGTGTTTATTTCAATCGTTTTAAACTGTTGAATTTCTTGAAATTGAATATTGAGATTGCTTGTAAATTCCATGGATTCCGATTATAGCATTTGTTTTATCGAATTCATTGATCTTGATCCGCTTGGAGCCTTAAAGGTGTCTGTGTGAAAACCACACACACACACACCTACACTTGTGTTGTGACTTTGCATTGTATTTAGGTACTTGATGAGCATTGTGGATCACAAATTATATGATCATGCATCAAGTAATATGTAAATTTTGACGCATTGAATCATTAATTTGAGTTTATTTGCATTGAAATGTAGGAACTAACACCTAGTTTTTAGGTCCACTTGCACTATACCTACACATTCGCGCGAACTCACATATAATTGAATTCACTTGACATGACATTGGCATCTTTGAATATCCATACATTTGCATGTAGGATAGTTAATTAATTTGATATGGTGTTGTTCGATTTTTATCATAAAAGTATGTTGAAAGTTCACTTTTCACAACACTTTACCACTTGCACATCTAATTTCTTTCAACATTCTTACATGTTTGCATAGCATATAGGTAGTATTTGCATTGGTATGTATCACTGCACATGATATCACATACAACTTGCATTTTATTCATCTAAATACCACAAAATACATTGGAAACAAGTTTATTTGAGTTTGGTGGAAAATAACATGACACTTTAAAAAATTGATAAAGTTGGACATAATATTTGTTTTGGCTCTAACTTTAATCCAGTAATGAGTTTTTTTTTCGATTTTCTTAATGTAAATCATGTTTCGAGCCATTCAAGCTCTCCACGTGAGCAGCTTGATTTGGACATGTTTCGGTCAAATCTGGGAGCTTGACTTTAGGCGAAAAATATATCTTTGAACAAGATTTGACCGAACTGGCCCGTCATTTTTTGAGAATTCCACGCTGTGCATAGCTTCCTATATTTTTGATAAATCATTTTATTGTTTTCTTTAGCTTATGCCTTGTGTTTTGGTTCACTTTTCATATCTATCCATAATGGTGTTTTTTTACTCAAAAGTGTCGGAGCGAACCTTTTTATACACTACACACATACATTTGTGGTGTTGATTTTCTTTGCATATAATGTCTAATACTTGTTCTAAACCTCAACTAACCTCTTGAATAATATGTGGCCATGTTTAGGTAGTTGGATCTTTGATTTAGAACCCTTAATTGAGTCATATAATTAGGATCTCATGGTAGATAACCATTAGAGCGACGATTGATCGCTTTTGACTTCGCTTTTGTGCGAATATGTTTTAACCGTGATTTTTCTTGTACATTTTTTGAGATCATTTAATAGGAATTAGCTACTGCCTTGTAAAGCTCCATGTCTAATTTAATTCATA
Organism: Vicia sativa; assembly: GCA_021764765.1. Taxonomy (NCBI): domain Eukaryota; kingdom Viridiplantae; phylum Streptophyta; class Magnoliopsida; order Fabales; family Fabaceae; genus Vicia; species Vicia sativa. Next base: position 170,825,520 of record CM038795.1, read on the forward strand.
CTTACTTCCTCCTCAAGTTTTGATCATATAACGATGTTTAAAAGCATGTTTCTCCTTTGTCACTTGAATTGATCAATCTTAGAGTGTAATACCATGTGTTCTTAGAAACTTTAGGTTTACTACTATTTAATTGTAGTTAAATGTATATCTTATCTTAGGATTGTAAATAGAATTTCAAAGCTAACTTTAATGGTTCGATTCTTGGAACTAGTTTGATAATTGTATAGTTTTTCTAGCTTCCTTTCACATGTTTAGTTTGTGGTTTTCCTTCATTTGTTTAGATGTTTAGAAAGCTTTTGAGAATGTAGTTGCTGCCATCTATTAAGGATTTACCTCTCATGCTTTGTTTTCTTTGTAAATAATGCATTTTAAGTTATTTTAGTGTAGATTTTTGGTTTCTAACCTTCTAGATCTTCTAATCATGTTTAGCATTGGCAAAGGAGAACTATTGTGATGGACTTAGCTCGATTTTGATATCATTCATGTGGTATTTGCATTATGTGCTAGCGTCTTGGTTTTCCATTCTTATGTTGCTATACACATTTACATTTCATTTCTTCACCTTGGATATATTTTTGTATGATGAATATACAATTATATTCCCGCTTCCTTGTTATTTTTGACATGTTTGTTGACTTGTGCAAGGTACATTGAGGATCTTTGGTTAGGTACCAATTGTGGTACACTAAAATACCATTTTTCCCGTGGTTTTGTTTGCATTTTAAACGATTGTGCTTTGTGTTTTCTCATATTACGAAACACATATTTTGTTGCTTTGTTCGGATTGTAATTTCTTGCGGGTTCATTAGATATACGTCAAATGTATAGACACATATTTGACCGTGCATATCGATGCACATCCTTTAATCCGTATTATTCGGATAGTTTTTGCATTATTGATATATGTCGAATGTATAAATACACATTCTTGACCGTGCGCACATTAATGCACATCCTTTATCCGTATTGTTCGGATTATGATCTTGTATGTGTATTTGCTTCCATGTGTAAGACTCACATTCCGATTATGCTTTTTGTGCCTCCACACACTTCTCACCGATTTCTTTATGTGTGTGCCATAGACTGAAGTTTTCCCGAGTATTTTTTTAGCTCAGCCTTCTATCTTTATCCGTTTAGTATTTATTTTACTTTGTTTACCGCCTTCTTTACCGCTTCTAGAGAGCATGAGAAGAGGTTTTACCGCTTTGCCATGAGAAGTAGAAATAGGATGTGTCGGCAAGTGGTTGGAGCATGTTCAGAACCCCTCCGGTTTATTTAAAGACCCAGTTTAGTGGCGATCGTTTGCTAATTGTGTTTGGTTTGTTTAAAATCCTCCATCCGCATAGGGAGGTAATTTCAAAAGTGTTTATATTTGTGCCGTATAGGTCAAGAGTGTTAGACATCCGACGGCACCACCAAGCAAAGTCCCGCTTTTATATTTCCCCGCTATCGAGTCATGAGATGATATGACGGGCGTCCAATCCCACCTCCGCAGCCTAGTCCATTGTCACCTCACACGCCAATCAAGTTGCTTCCTTTATCGATCAATGAAAGTAGCAAGAGTTCCCTATTCGACTCCACGCCTGGGGTCGCATTTATTGCGAGCCCGCATCATTTGCTCTTCACACTTGACAATTCATGTCATGCGGTGATACAATTCACAAGAATCGGATGTGTCGGTTCGTGACCACGGTATGCTCATATCGTCGAGGCTATGGGACTTCCTCCTTTTCCCGCTGCTTCTGTGCCATTTTTTGTTTGATTGCATTGCTTTGTGTGCTTAAAGCCCTGCACTTGTTTGTTTATCCCTTTGGTCGCCTTCGACTCTACATTAGGTAGTGTGATTCGAGATGGACATAGATTTAGGTTACAAACTCCATTCCTTTTGTCGCCTTTGATTCTACTGTGAGAGAATCGAGATAGACATAGATTTAGGTTGTAAACCTTGGCATGTTCCTTAATTCTCGAATCTACTTTAGGTAGTGATCGAGTGTTAGACCTTAGGTTGTAATCCATGCATGATAACATTAGGATGGAGTTAGATAGTTTCCTTGTTTGTTTTCTAGTTTTTTGCATACTTGCATGTAATAAAACTAAAACTTGTTTTCTTTTTCCTTTAAATAAAAACACTTAATAATGGTTCAACTCCTTTTCAAAGGTAAAAAACCAACCAATGTAAACTATTTTTACCACTTTTTCTTTTGTGTTAAAAACTATTTTTCAGTAAGTAAAACATAACCAACTAAACACAGAGCCGTAACTCGACGTCAATTTCCCATTGCACGCGGAATACTAGGCATCTTGTCACCGGGCTCGACCGAGCAAACTTTGTAAATACTTCCTCTTTTTCCCGTGTTTTCTTTATTTTTTCTTTCACATGCTACTATTTGAGTACTGATATAACAAGAAATAGATATAAACACACCCATTAGATAGAAAGTAAGTGGATATCAGAGGTACACTGGGCGTGGGGTGCTAATACCTCCTCTGCGTAATAGATTCCTTACCCTATCTCTCACGAAGACTGTTCATCCTTTTAGGTTTTTGCGATGCATTCACCTTTCTCCTGCAGATAAAAAACGTTCGATGGCGACTTCATTGATATAGTTATCGGATGATGTTCACCCGTTGTTTCCACATATCCTCTATAAGAAAAACACAACGAACTTGGACCATATGCCAAACATCTCAACCCGTCTCGATATTGAAGGACTGAATGCAAACTTTGAATATATATGATCCTTAAACCATTGTATAAAACTTTGATTGTGCCTCGACTATCCAATTTTAATTTCTACTTTGATTCTCACCTCGAGTATAGTTTCATATTTCAAACCACTCACAACCTCATTGTCATTATGCAAAACATACAAATGCACTTGATCCCGCTTCATCCCTTGATACTGTTGCTACAATTTCATTTCCAATTAATTTTTTACCTTTTTTTTTCTCGAAAATGAGATTTTGGGAGTCCAATGGATTGCATTGACAAATATTCGTGACAAACTCAACCACTTCTTCAACAACGTGACGCTTCAACGATACAACCTCCGACGACTTTTGTTTTCACGCACATTTGTTATATAATTTCAAGATCTCGTGATCGATCACCCACCTGGAGATCTATAACTACCTAAGAAAAACACAATTTAGTTATAGCACTTCTTACTTTTTCGGGCAAATAGAACGATGCATATTGGTAGAAAATGTTCCATTATGACATGGAAATCATGTGTCTTCAAACTTTAACTTGAGGTCTTTCATAAACACGAGTCTTCTAATGTCCGGAGAGTAACCTTCCGAACTTTAACTTCACCTCTAAACTTACACAATATTTTCTTTTCCTTTCTAGATAGAGATAGCAAAGCAGGTGGTAGATATGTTCGCCTTCCTTTCTTCACGGTCCCAATTCGTTCTTATTCCCATCTCTACCATGTCCTCCCTTTCTTTAAGGTCATCCTTAGACTTTCCTTTTATATTGAGTAACGCATCAATAACACTTCCAAATACATTTTTTCAATATGCATAACATCAAGAAAATGTCTGACGATAAAGATTGCCAATATGGCAATTCAAAAAAATTGACCTCTTCTTCCACCCATTGTGATAACTTTATGTGCAAAAGGCTTCAAGCCAAATACTCACATCTTTCACCTTTTCAAAAATTTGATCACTGTCAATCCAGTGGAGCTCTACGCCGTTTAAGATCTCCATTGAACGCTTTTTCCATCCATGATATTGATGTTTAGAATTTAAGAATCACGATGACCGAGAAATACATTCTTCTCGACATGTTTCAATCGCATCGTATCGTGGTTCCATCTTCATAGACAAGACACGCTTTTCACCTTTAATGCTATACCGGATAGATTTGCGTCGGAAAATATTTAATTGTTAAAACAACATCGCCCTCAAATTGAAACTTTCTTTTCCTATATCCATCATAAACCCACACCGTTCTCCCATGTAATCTTCAAATCTTCGATTAAAGGTTTCAAGTATACATTTATGTCATTCCCCTGGTTGTTTAGGCCTAGAAATTAACATAGATAACATCATGTATTAAGGCTCATACATAGCCATGGAGGTAGGTTATAAATCATAAGAATCACAGCCATATGGAATGAGATACTTTTGACCATGCGGGTTCATTCCATCCAGATAATGTCGTTTAAGGTTTTTGTTTCCTCGCAAAATCGTGGATAATCATTATCAATTTTCTTCCACCTGTGGGTGCATCTCGCCGGATGTCAAAACTTTCCATCGATAATTTTTCATCCGCATGCCAAGTCAAGTGTCTAGCATCTGGTTTACCACGAACATGCCCAAATCTCTGGAATAATAAGAAAATACCATAAGACTTTCGCTGAGATATTTTTCTTATATCGAGATAAACCAAGACTTTAGGCTCTCATTCAATGATACATTCAATTCAAACAAATGCAACCATTTAGACACGCATCTTCTTATCATAGCTCATGCCAATAGAGCACAATATTTTTTGGCCTTGTAGGTTCGATTAGGAAGAAGATTATCCCTCGTGAAGCATATCTCAAAAGGGCTATAATAACTCAGAAACTTACTCCACCATCCATTATACTTTTTGTTGTACAATTTTAATACCACTGCATAATCTTGTGAATTGGGAAATTTTATAACGTTTCTCCGATCGACTACCAACCTCTCAAACATTTTGGGACAATCCTCAAGATCTTCTTCAAGTCTTCTCGCAATCTCTTCGAGTCGATCACAATCATATACCGTGACATTGTTGAAGGCAGGTCACATTACTTTTCACCCTTGCTCAACACGCTTATTTTCTCGATTAAATATCCAACACGACATTTAATAAATTACATGCATCAAGAATGCAATTTCAATCCATCTATGTCAACCCACCCACATAACAACCTTAAACAAGGACATTTCATTCTATTCTGCAGAAACCATTGTAGAAACTTAATGAACTCTAATATCCCATTCTCGTACTTTTTTGATAATCGATCGACACAACTATT